>JBAJNP010003225.1:0-32801 GCA_036877545.1 Yasuhikotakia modesta | reverse complement strand
ACACACACAGGAAAACACACTCACACCCACACCCAAAGACACACTCACACCCACGCACACAAAAACACACTCACACCCATGCACACAAAAACACTCTTACACCCACGCACACAAAAACACTCTTACACAAAAACACACTCTCACTCACACAAAAAACACACTCACACAAACACACACTCACACAATACAACTTTCTTACATCTTTTAATCTCTCTGTTTCAGAGCAAACTCAAATTATGAGTCGTATAATACAACTTCACTTTAATACCAGTGTGTGATCTACGGCGGTTTTCAGTTTTGCATTTATTTGATCTTAAGGGTCAGGCTAGTTTATGATTCAACATTACAGACAGTTCTGCATAATTCTGAGCTTGCTCCGAAACTGCTTTGTGGGACATTTCAGAACATTGCGGATGCCTTCAGTGTAATGTAGCGCTTAACATTTTACACTAACCTGAAGGGCTGCAGTTCTGTGCATTTCACAAACAATAAAGCTTCTGTAAACTATCATACAGGAGAACCATGCATTTGTAGCACATGGCAAGTTCCCCCCTCAACTAATTCTTGACACTGGTGGTAACTGAGGGAACATATGTCCTCAGAACGCACATGTTAAAGTATTTGAGCCGTCTTATTTAATACTACACAAGAGAAAACTTAAGTACCTTTGCTCAAATGAACTCCAGAGTGGTGCCCTGCCCCCCTTAAGGAGGTTTGAACCCAATAAGTTCTGCCATTGGCTTTGGAAATATAGTACAGTCAAGAGATATGTTCTACAGCACAGACGACACATAGAGAGAAACGACAAAAAAGAAAAAAGGAAAAGAAAAACACAAACCTACTTAGAACAGGAGAACTGGAGACAACAATTTGAGATCACTGACATCCAGGGCAAAGAATTGTCTCTTATATTTAAGACACGTTGCCCTGTGTGACATGCCTTTACAATAACTCATGTATTTACTGTAAAGCCACCAAATCATGTACTGTGACAATGAATTTTAATAACCTAACAACAAAATAATTGTTGATTACAAGATATTGGTGCAAAAATGCATAATGCGTCCAAAAATGTAAAATGTGAGCCATCGAAATGTCATGACAAGCTTAAATTACATATAATGATCAACAAGAAAATGTTTATTTGTTTATTTTGCTGTAATAATTAGCTAATAATTCAGCTAATGTAACTTTATATTGAACAACATCTTACGGTTTCTAATATCTCTTGATTTGAGTCCTGATGCAGAAAAAAATCCAGCTGCCTGGTGCTTTATGTAACAGTCCAATGATTTAAGAGTCATCAGACACCTTTAATGTATTTGCAAATCCTGTTGTTAGGGTGAGCAGTGAAAAGAGCCCTTACCTAGCGCCTGCTCTGGTTTGAGGGTCTCGTTGTGAGGTCACTCGTGAGATGATATAAGGGGAACCTCAACTGTTCAAAACACTGTCTATAAAGAAAGAGGTTTCAGTAAATCATTTACACTACAACTCTGAGACATCTGCAAACCTGGTGCACAGTGACTATAACCCATAAGTGTGGTCTGATACACGTCCCATCTATATGACATGTTTTGATTTACTTAATATAACATTATTTATTACTTAAATAAACATTATTCCCCTTATTATTTTGACTAAGTGTTCGGCTAGCAAAGCAGCATAATTTTAAGAAGCACAGTGATGAATTAACTTATATTAAAAGCCTTTTGCAGGAAATGGCCCTTATTATGTGTGTTGCACCCGATTCTTTAGGCCATAACGTTATTGAGTTCCGCTAAACCCAATAATATGAAACATATGCGACAGGAAAAACGAAATGCAAATCAATGTGTGTATTTAGACAGAACATAAACTGCAGTATAATATAAGTTTAGCATATAGCTGCAGTTATGTTGACTCGATCCACGGAGTACAATGTAAATGGCTTAACGCGAGACGCACATTCATTTCGGCTAATGCCTTAAACTCGATAAAATGACTGTTTGGATGAATAAAATATTACTGTAAAATATGACAGTGTTATGCAAACATTATTATTATCCATTGTGAACTTTAAAAACACACGCATCAGCGTTAGCAACGTGTTAGGAGAAAAATCCCGCTTACGGTGAGCTAGGCTAGTTAGCCAAAGCCCCATTCATCTATATCAAGGCGTTTAAAATGACACTTCCGTCCCAGAAACGTAGTTTTAAGTAGCTTAAACACGTAACTGCGTGTATATTGTGTGAAACATTACAGATAAACGTCAAATGCGTTATATTTACCGCTGAAACAACCGCCGCCATAGATCTCAGTTCAGGCGCTTACGTCCACACGGAGAGGAAGACTGTGAAATCTCGCGATAACGAGAGAGAGTTCGGTCGGCGTGCGCGACAGCAGTGTCGGGCTCTGATTGGACGAGAGCTTCAGAAAGTTACTAATGCAATAAAAACGCATGCAAATATTTATTTACATTGCATTTATTAAAACTACAAACTTCTAACACAATTAAACGTAAATAATAGAAATAACAAAAGTAAAAATATTGGTATAATGGATCTTTTTGGAAGAAACAAATTCAGTCATATTAAAGTATTAACTAGACGTTTTTAATTATATAGTATTTCAAGTCACAGTATACAATCCCAACACAAATATAAAGAAACTGCCAAAGCAAGTTTGATTTGATGGAAAAGACACCAGGAAACAGAAAGAGTACATTTTGTGAAGAGCTATTAACTGCACATTCATATCCTTAGATTGTATCTACATAGATGTTCATTACATTGCTAAGACATCTGTGTGTCAAGATAACAATTGGATGGTGACCATTTTCATAACATTCAAAATGGATAGAATTAAAGGAGATTATTAACTAATAGATTCCTGAAGCAGCAATATACAGTATACAGTCATGCCAATATAACAAACTAAACGAGACACACTGTAAAAGCGTCATTTTTTCTGACATGCATGTATTTCTGTTATGAAGACACTGGAAGAGTTAAGCATCTGTAAGATAGATAATATTGCTTTGGCTGGCATGACAATTAAGTTTTTTTTAGGTGTTTAAATACTGTTTTACATATGCAAGTCATATACAGGCTGTTATAGCTGCAATATATTTCTTCCAGCACTGTATATATCTTGGGTCTTGACATAGGTCTATTCTCATATACAGAAAACATGGTGAATGATCATTTTTAGGACATAAATGTACACATACTGTTAACATGCAAATGGCAAAAGTTGACAGCCTTTCATACTCATAAAGTGATTTACTGGTTTAGTTACTGGTCAGTTTATTTTAGAATTATATTTTAACCCATTAGTGTGAGAACTGGGCTTGTAATTCAGTTAAGACTTGAAAATAATGTTAAAGACTAAACAGAAAGATAAAGTAAACTGGGCATGTTTACGTAAACATCTCATTGCCGTCACCTGATCAAGTCTCACATTCACATTAAGGTGAAAGGCAAAAACAAATTCTATGACACCATATTCATACTAAGACATCAGATGGACACGACCTCTAGTGTGCTTGTGTTGGTAACAAAACATGCAACGGCTGCTTAAAATTGCTTGTGATTGTTTTTCACATTTGTACGCTGCTTTGGTTTAAAACATCAGCTAAAATTATTTAATGCAAATGTTGTTTTGAGTTTGACAAGGTACTTATTAGTTCAACCTCCTTCGTGGCCAAAGAATCTCTATGAAGTCTTTCTTCTTTATTGCTTGAGAGAACAAACACTAAATGCAAAAACTCACGTACGTTCCTCTCAAATACAAACGTAACATGAGAGCAATTTAGAACATTCATTTTGCACAAAGGCATTTTAGTCTGTGCAGGAATCATCCCTAGCAAACAGCAAGAAATTAAGGTTTAAAGTGTTAAAATGGAAATTTTAGTATAACAGTACAAGAGCACTTTTGTTATAGTACCGCACATTCACTTGCTCTTTAAAGGATATAGACTAACATAAAGAAACAGAATAAAACTATTACATTTTCATAAATTTAAAGTTGTAAAACTTTAAATTGTCTATTTCAAAATCACGTATTAATAGTTTAAAATAATAAATAATAAATTAAAGACGGGAACATAAAGACGAATGAAGACAAGAATCCATTTATGTAGTCCGAAGGGAAGCAATTATTTCTAAGACTTTAGGACGTATCTCTCCAAAGCTCTGTCATTCTAAAATGTCTTCTGGAAGATGAAGGACGGGTGATGTCATAGACCGGATGACATCATGACGAAAGATATTTATGATTAAAAATCCATTGAACTCATTTTTGAAGAATTAAACTTTGAATGCTGGCACCGAATTAGAATTCCTCCAGGGTATGGAAGTTTTTCTTCATCGTTATGCAACGACAGCCAAAATTCAACCCTCCACATCACTGCTAACAGCTTGAGCTCTGTAGTTGTATATGCACCATGTAGTTTGGCTCAAACGTCCCTCAGGCTCATCGCTTATTCAAAAGCCATCTTGTCGCAATCTTGACTTGAAGTAACGCTGATGTAACGTTTTGTTCTAAATTCCCTCTTGTCAGTTTGGATCTCGCTCTCTTTCTCAAATTCGTGCCCAATCGACATACTCTCTGTTCATCTGTTCCGGGTCTTTATTTCAGCCCAGATGGGTTTAGAACATCGCAGCCATTGCGGTTTGAGAGGAAGACATGTCTGACCAGTGCTTACATAACGCATCCTCAAGAAAACACGCCAACTTCTCACAGTCTTCCTGCAGGACACGAAAACAAGATCATTAGCCGTGTTTAACTGCGAGATCTCACACAGAAGACTAGAATTAGTTAAGTGATCAGGTTGATGGCTAATAAAACAGTTTAGTTATAGGTTTTTGTTCTTACCTCACTAATAAATGCATAGTGAACCAGCTCACAAGCCAAATCTTTAGGACTGTCAGCTAAAGAAAAAACAGCAAACGAGGTTTAATTTATCCACACACATCTTATAAACTCTGCATGCGCGGCATGCGCATCAAAACAATCTGTGATGAATACACTTGTCAGTTTCATAATGTACCGTAACTGATCGCATAAACTGCTTTTGGTTACTTACATGGCAGAACATCACAGCTAAGTTGTCTGTGAAGCCTGTCGTCCATTTTTAAAAAGAGAGAGAGCTGCAGAGAAAGAGAAGACGGATGATCACAGCGTTTCTACAATGAACAAACACAAGCCAAACGAAAGAAACTCACATGACTCCTGGTGCCTTCCTCATTCGCTTCCAAATTACAATGAATCTGAACAACCTGTTTGGAACATAAGCAGATTTAGAGTTTAAGTGTTGTGCATAACTTCAAACAAATAGTTTTGTGATATGTTATAATTACTGTTGCTATAGTTTGTAATCAGAACTCCTGTAACTCTGCACTGAACGTAATGTTGCCACACTGAATAAATAAAGTACAAAGTTTTATATACAAAATATTTGTAAACAGATGGAAGATACTGAAAAAAATACTGTTTACAAATTAACCCTTGATTCTCACCAGTATCAGATTTGAACTCACCAATAACCAATAAAGAACCAGAATAAAAATGAAACAATAATTCTGTTTACATTCAGAATGGATTCACTGCTGTTTCTTCTGCTCGTTTGTTTATTACCTTCCTGGTTTCGGTCTCTTGCGGTTCTGGTGTTGGAGTCTTCACGGTCTCCATCTGTTCCTGGGACAGAGACAGAGCGCGGGGGATCGGATGCGGTCGCTGGGACGCAAAGTTCATCAGGGGATATATGCCGTTCCTGCCCATGCAGAAGATTAAATGTCTCAGAATGCACAAGCATGGAAATGAAGTTTGAACGTAAGATCAGCAGATCTTCTGACTCACTTCACATCCTCCAGGAATTTGTCCAGCTCCAGAGGAGAAACATGAGAATACCTTTGGAGAAAGACAACAACAAAACAATCACCTCAGAGGAAAAGGTGGAAACAACTGGAAAGAAAAAAGTTATTTAGGAAGCCCACTTCAGATGAACTCCAGGCCGGTCGCGATGATTAATCTCTGCCATAATGCCGTTAGGGTCATACGATTTGGTCTTCTCCTCTACACAATTCTCAGGAAGTAGATCTGCACAAAAAGAGAAAAAAAACTTTATTAAAGACCTAAATATTACAAAAATACAATGCAAGCTATTAAAAAACAACATCAAAGAAGTTCTCCATGTTCCACTCACACTGGTTATTGATGAAGCAGTGTGCAGCCAGCAGTTTTAAGGAGTGGACCTCAAATAAAACCCGGTGGAATAGCAGGTCATGAGCTGTGGGTCTCGTCTTGGCTTCTGTGTGAACACACGACTGGATAAATTCCTGTCAGGGTAAAGCAAAGCAGTTTCACCTGAGCTGTATTAGTTATAATCACAAACGTGCCCTGAACGTTTTTACCCTCATGAGAAGGTCTTCAAGTAACTGTCCGGCATGATCTATGGCCTCTTTTGAAACAGCCGTGTCTCCATTGGCCTGAATTTCCAATACTGCCATCTGAAGGTGAATGGGGGACAAATAATATCAATAAAAAGTCATAGTTTAGTGTTAATCTGAAGGGAAGTTACATTTTATATCTGCTTTGAACGTTAAATAAATGTTCACACCTCCAAGGCACAAATACCGAATGAAAATATATCGATGGCATAGTCATCTTCAGAAACTGCACAAAAAATACAAAACAGGTCAAAGGTCAAAAGCTATTTTTACATAGAGCAGAATCTTAAATATCAAAGGATTTATTTAGCATTTGTTGCCATCTTTAAATTGCAAATTATATTTTCTTACAAATACACCCTTTAGCTTTACTGACAGCGTGTACCTGAGCTGGATTGAGCTACACAACATATACAAACAGTGAGAAGACATGCTGCAGATGTAGAGACTGAAAGATCACAGCTGAGGTAAATGCTTCAGAAACTCACCGCCATATTCTGGAGCAAAAAAGTGCTGATTTCGCACTTCATCTCGATGCTGGTGGACGTTCCCATGAATAGCTTCAGCAAATACTAGAGAAAACAGAGATACTGGGTGTTAGAACCTTAGAACTTTATGCCTGTGGTTCTATGGCTGGAGGAACTGGAACCACTAACTACAACCATGACAAGATGTAGCCAGCTCTCCATTTTTCTAATGTTTCCATGAAATAATAAAAAGGTAAACAATTATTTTGAATGTTCTAGATATGTTCAAAACGTAACATTTTTAGATGCTGTATTAATGTTATAAGAGCATTAGTCAATCTTTTTAATTTCATAAATTGTATGAAATTGTTATCCGTGGATAATGGGCGGGTCGCATGAATGTAAGTAACTGAGGATAAACAGAACAAAACTTCTTATACCTGTTAAAGCAATAAAGTTGCATAATTTTTCCATGAAATAATAAAAAGGTAAACAATTATTTTGAATGTTCTAGATATGTTCAAAACGTAACATTTTTAGATGCTGTATTAATGTTATAAGAGCATTAGTCAATCTTTTTAATTTCATAATTTGTATCTTTTTCAAACACTAACAACTCAAAATAACACTTTGATGTTGTAAAAAGTTTTTACTGCAAAAAACTTTTGTGATCGTTTTGAAAGAACATTAGCCAATGTTTTGAGAACGTTCTCCTTTAGCTGGAAGGTGTTTTATTTTATCATCAATCATAAAAATGATATGAAATTTTGAGATTACATAATCACAGCGATCTTGGGCCAGTATATGCAAAACACTGTTCAACAGGAAGGAAACAAAACAGTACAGCCAGTTTTCTTTCTGAGATAAACACATTGTGCAGGCAGTGAACTCACCATTCACAAACAGCCTGTGCCAAACTGTGAAAGCAGAGAGACACAAACATCTTGTTTAAAGCTGTTCTCTCAGATCTATGTTGTTCTATTTTGAGTTTAAGCTTAAATAAATCTCCTTCAGGATTAAAAGACCCTGTCAAACCTGAGCCGATCTTTATGAGTCCATTGTGCTGGATAAAGATGGTGTCACAGGTTAGGTTTCCGTGGATAATGGGCGGGTCGCATGAATGTAAGTAACTGAGGATAAACAGAACAAAACTTCTTATACCTGTTAAAGCAATAAAGTTGCATAATTTTTCATATGAATGAATATATGCTGAGTTTAAACTCAACAAACCCAAAAATGATTTCCTGACTCTTTTATGGTTGCCTTTGTTAAGCTGTAAACAAAAACGTCTTTACACCAAAAAGAAACATTTAGGTAACATTTAATACAAAGTGTCCTACCTAAGCGCAGAGAGGATTTGTGTGCACCATCGTTTCCATGCCTGAACGAAACAAAGTGTAAAACTAACATGAGTGTGTTGATGATTTTGTCAAACTTTTGCCAGGAGGTGGTGTTGTCCTCAAGCGTTTCTGTGTGTGAAACATCTAACCTTCACGTTCATCGTTTTGTGGTTTTTCTTGGTCTTCTTCAAAAACTGCTTGAGACTTCCTGATGACATGTATTCAGTGATAAAGATCACCTGGCTCACAGGAAACACAACAGATAAGAAAGTGTGAGTTCAGAGCAAAGTTCTCGGAGGTGTTAGCTGTGTCAGGTGTGTTTTGTGTCTCACTCTTGCTCTGCTCTCTCTCATGTCCAGCCAGTACTTGTGAAACTTCACGATGTTTGGATGTTCCACCTGCATGAGGTTCTCAAACATCTCCCGAATCCGTTCCTGCATTTATACAACAACAGACATCTGTTAGTTTTGCAGTTTTTTGCTAAGCCCAGGCAAAAATTAGGATTTGTACATGTTAATAGGTTTGAAGAATTATGTTTCTGCTATTTAAAGCTGAAGTCAGTAGCTTTTGCCTCTTTATCGCCACCTCTGTTTGCAACACAAAACCGCAGGTTACTAGTTAAAGTCAAATGAACAGAATCTGTTATGCACTTGCTGAATAACTGCTTTTTGTTTATTTTTTTCCATAAACTTACAGTTTGCAGCTTTAGGTGCAATTGTTGCACAAGTCTCCTTTACTAAACCTCAGTTTTTGTTTCACTCATTAATCAAAAATGTATTTAATAGTAAATAATCTTCTTAGTCGACTTACAAATAGACATCATAACTAAACACCTTTATTACACTTGGTTTTACATTTCAAGTGTGTTTTATATTCTGTCACTCTCCCTCAATCAGAAATGTCCAACAGGCCACAGATGTTTTTGGTACAGCATACAAAGATATACAAGAAAACACACCAAGTGTCCCAGTCATTGATGTTGTAAGTGTGGTCTTACCTCAAAGGACTTAAAAACCTTCTTGTCCGAAAACTGCACTTCATTCCATACCACCTCCACCCCCTCTTCAGTGTCCATGGCCAAGTATGCACTCTCGATGCCCGGCACATTCCCCTGACTGACCTTCACAAAAAAAGGTGTGAAAGTAAATGTGGAAGAAGTATTTAGGTGCAACCACACAGCATTCTAGTTTATACAAAGTACCATTAGCAACTATGGCAATATTTACTTCATATTGCACAAGATTTTACAGTGTTTGGAAATGTGGTATTTTAATATCAAATTCTTGGTATTGTCATCACAGGAATTTGTGTATTTATGTATTTCTGAAGAAAAGACTTGGGGACATGCCCCTTTCTTCTGCCTCCAGCCCCGCCCCCTTTTCCACAACTCTCCCGCAGAGCACGTTGCAACTTGGACGGCACCGATAAAACATGACGATACAGTCTTTGAATTTTTGTCTGTTTTTCTCATTGCAGTGCTGTAAATAAAGGTCATTGCGGTTGGCTCACAAAACACTTCACGGCTCCACCTGAACAGAACGAGGCCTTGTGTTATCAAACGTGCCAAAAACAAGCGAACCACCGAACGTTTCGTTGAATTCTCCACAGAAAAGCTAAGTTAGCTCTCCTCCCAATGACCAATCCGTTAAAGCTGTGTTTTGGAAACAGACACAACGTGACCCTCTCACGCTGAGACACAGCTGCGCTTTTTTTAAGTTCTTGGATGGATTTAACTGTATCTCAAACATTTTTTAGGCCATTAAGAACATGCAAGACCTGCCTGGAAGAACGATCAGTGGCTAAATATTACGGTAAACTACGGTACCGCAACCACAAAAAATGTGCAGAACTGACTGCAACAGCAAAAAGCCTGAGGCAGGAATATTAGTCAGCTAACAAACGCAAGGAACAAATAAACAGTTTATTGCTAAGTTTCTAGCAGCGTGACTGAGTGTCAGAAAAGGTTTTGTCACATTTTAACATTTACTACATTTAGAAAAACAGGACCCTCATGTTCCATTTTTCCATTTTAATTGACATAATGTATTATTTTAGTCCTTATCAACCCCGAGGAGTTAAACTGTCAACACTGTTACCTAATGCTAACATGCATTGAAATTTATTGTTTTACTTGAGATGGCACAACGCAACTATTTTTCCTTTAAAATCACCTCATCAAACTGAAAAACATTCACAGAATGTCCCAGACGATACTGTCAAACATTTTTAGGTTTTTCTAACATTTCCATTATGTAAAAAGAACGTAAAAAAGATTCCAGAACATTCAAAGTGTCCAGTTGGGGCAAAACAAAGCTGAGTTATGCAAGTTAGAGAGGCACAACAAGCAGTTTCAATTACATTTGGAGTTAATTAATTCCCTGGATGTTTCACAGACAGACGAGGAGCGTCTCTAAAAACAAAATAAACTTTTCATTTCCTCTGTGAGCCAGAGAGTTCATCTGCTCAGCTGCTGTCTCCAAATAATGGCCATTAAAAAATCACTAACCGAGTCTTAGAACTTATTAAATGTCTTTTTAGCTTTAGTGTTTTTGAACATTTAAAGAGCTTATACCAAACCTCTGAGTCTCTCTTTGTGATGTCACTACCTTTGTGATTGAGAAGAGCAGAGAAAGATGCTTCTTAGCTCAATTGGTTGAGCATCCTGTTAGCAAAGGTTGTAGGTTTGATTCCCTGGGAACACACATGCTCTTAAAATATTTTGCCTAAATACACTGCAAGTCACTTATAAGTCACTTATGCTTTTGCTGCTGAAGTCACTGGTTTAAACTGACTTGAGGAAGGCACTTATGTCAGTCTCCTGCTGTAATATTAGAACAAAACAGGTTGTGTAACAGCATCTATCTGGATAAAACCCAATTCCAGATGCGAAAACAAGCAGCTCTGGTTAGCAAAAGTGCCTGTGTCACTTACTCAAGACCACCAAAACAGCCCGAGGGTCCTCCGCTCAGGGGTCCGGGGCTGAGCCAAACACAAAGACATGAAAGTGAGCCAAACATGCTTTCATTTAAACAGCAGAATTCCTACGGGAATACTGTCTAAGAGAAAGTTAAACGTGCAAAGAAAAGCTGTAATTCCCATCTGACATTCATTCTTTAAACAGGAAACAAGACACTTCAATGTATAAGAAGTGGGGGTCATTTCAGTCTATTTATGGGCTGAATAATTGCCTTATTTTGTTAGCGATGCTTCACAGACAGTCCAGCAAAAGTTAATTACTGGAATCCATTGGCCATTAGCTCACTATTGATGGATGGAAAAAGCTACGGCTCACATTAGCATGGGATCAAATACTATTCCAAAGTTACAGGATTAAATAAACTTGACCCAGGCTTAACATCTATTTAAACCCAGGTTAAGGCCCAGGTTTAAACTTTGGTTTAAGTTATGCTCTACTTGTAAAGCTCTGCTTCCGAGCTCCACTTTTACAGTTCCAACCACAAACAGACATGCCAAAGGTTTACAACCTAAAACAAAGTGCTTACACATGTTCGGTGCAGAAACCTGTTTATCTACGATTTTTACTTACTTGCAACTACTAACCTAGATTGAGGTATGCACAGCATAACAGAGTGAAAAATGCACAGAGATTCATACACTTGGCAATCACTCAAAACAAGGCTTTAGTGTCAACACACGATAAGCCTTCACTGAAATTGTCACACTCGTCAGGTTTTATTGCATCCTCTTCCAGCGTAAGCCGTATTGTGTAACATCCACCGCGCTCACAAACAGCGTTGAGAGACGCCACACATTTTCAGCCCCTGCCTTGAGGGCATTCCTCTCCCAAAAACGTTCACACTTTTATCTCACATTCACATCTGAAAGAAAGACTCATCAACATCAGCAGTTAATGATGAATAGAGATGCTTTCAGGAAAAACTGAGTGAAGTGTGTGTGTGTAGAGGATGACAGAATGTGTAGAGTTATACAGTATAGTGTTATATAGTTAACAATTCAGTTGTTTTTATTTGATATTAACCTGATGAAGCTGAATCATAAATGGGCTTTTGAGGCTCATAGTCCACGTGTGTTATCTATCTTTGTCATCTTTTTTATCCATATCTACATTTCGAACACAACATTTATTATTTACATCCACTTCCTGTAAATCGAAGCAAAAATATTGACATTGACTCATCCTGCACCACCAAAGGTTTTACCCAATAACAATTTTTGATTAAATATGCCCCTCCCCTGACACCATTATACTGACAAATCATGACTCACAACTCTGACAAAGCAAAAATCATCCTCATATATTTATATCTTCAATATGTTCCATCCTCAGGTGGCACTAACTGCAGCCTTTTATGATATTTGTGTGGGAGTCCTTCATATGTTCGCGGCAAAGCAGGACCTCAGCATATTGAGCCACTGTGGAGAAGAACTCAGACCAGGAACAGGCTGTCCTGAAGTTTCTGTCCAGAACAATGTGCAGCCGTACACACAAGAACAGACCAGATACTCAGGCAGCTATTAGGAGAGTAAAGTTATGAGTGACCTGCGCTGTTCTGAGAGCTCTGAGTGCTTCATGTGAATCAATACTGATGGACGTAAAAGCATCATAAACTAAAATGACATAGCAAAAGACTCTAGGCAAGATAAACCAACTGAGATACAGGAATATTCAATAAAACACAGACTTTACATACAGCTTAATGTACAACACGAATGAATTCAATTCATAAACATTTGTGTAGCTCTTTTCATAATACATATTGCTTCAGTGTTATTTTACAGGTTTAACAATCCACACAGAGGTCCACGTAAACCATATGTATGGTTTGAGGTGACGACAACATTTTGTGTAGTGAATTACTGGCAGCTAAAAGCACGAAAGTCAAACAAAATAAAACCAATATTCCCACTCAACCTTTTACACTGCAGCATTGTCAACATTCTGTGAGGAAAAACAACAATGCTATGTAATTCAATTGATATAATTCAAATCAAGATAAACTATAGTGCCAAACAAAATACTGACCCATGCATGAATTGCTCGAATATAACAAACATCATAGTGGATAAAGATTGTAGTTCCTGATGTGAATCAAAGCACAATCATGTATTATACAAGCTATTATATAGCTTAACAAGACTATATAACAAACTGATCTGTGCTTGCGGTTTAAAGAAATTCACATTACTTTTTTACATTTCCATGACTTTTCCAAGCCTTAAAACACCATTTAAAATTCCCCTGATCTTTCCAGGCTCTCAATCACCGTGGGAACCATGTAACCTAATCCTTTAGGAAGTACCATATTATAAATGATTATAGGCATTTAAACTCCACCGGTAAGATCAAAGCTGAACACTGGAAGGCATTTCAGGTATATATTAAATCTGCGTCATCAGTGAATTCAGTGAATCAGAGTCAGTCACATGAGATTCACTCGGCTAAATACTGAAGCTGTCATCAAAAAGTAATTTTAAAGACTCACGCATGACACTAATAACCAGGTTCACACAGCCCACCTCTGTCATGTAGTTTGTCTGAATCTACTTTTATGAATAGAAGCATTATGTCAACTGACTACAACTGCGGATCTGATCAGTCTGACTGAACATGGACAGAGTGAATCAGACGCCAATTGTTTTTGAAGGTGATGAAGGTTTAGTTCTGTACAAAGATGTCCCAAACATGCTAGCTTACTGTTTTAGTTTGTATGAACATCATGTTTCCACTAAGTAACAAAAATGTTCTTCCATAAATGGATCCACAAAACATCCTTAAAAAAAGCTCTAAACATCCAGTTTTTAGATGTTGTATTAACGTTATTGCTCAGTTCTAAGAACGTTATTAAAAAATGTAATGTTCCATCAACAAACACTGTGTTTTGCTATATAACGTTTTTTGCAAACATTTCATGTTACGTCACATTTAGAAAATGTGTAAATAATTATACTTTACATTTAATTGTCAAACATTATAAAGCATAATGTATAGAGCAGAGATTTGAGAGCTACGCTCTGAAAAAAATCTGCTTATTTAATATTTGAGCTTTTAGTTTGTATTAAACAGACCTAAATTTACGTTCACAGATTTAATATTCACTGATAATCTTGTCCTTCAGCGCAGCTCTCAAATCTCATTTGCACATCTACATATTCAAACTTACTTTTAAACAACTTGTAATATAACGTGACACAACCTTAAAAAGCCCGGCTTACTGTAAGTCTTTGTAATCTAGTAAAAACATATTTATGGGTAAACTGTTGCCTTACTGTAAGAAAACAGCTCTTGCTTTGTCTAAACGTCCTAAAAAACCCTCTACAACAAGATCCTTTAACCACAGTGATGCTGTGGAAAATAACATTTGGAAAAAACAAATTCATTTTTATATTTAAAATGCGTGTCATAGTCTCACACCCATTTAACCACTGGACTGATTTACTGTGGAAAAAATAACTAGTTTCATTTTTCCTCCATGAACATTTTGGTTGTTTCAGGACACAGACGCCACCCTGAAGATGTTTGAGAACGACTGGAATATTCTACTAAAAGTAACGCCAAACTCAAAACAGAATGAGGGCATTAATAATACAGGGTGTTTATGAAAGATCAGCAGAAAAGTGAATGAATAGTTATTTACTAAGTAGGTGTGATTATAAGGGTAATTGAGAGCTATAATAAAGTCCAGCTTTGTTTAGTCTATGTGATGCTGAATAAGTGACTGGATTTGACACATCTTGCCCACACAAGATACTAACCAACTAGTACAACTTCACACAGAATGAAGTGCTTCTATGACACAAGTCAAATTATGGCTTTAGTCTGATTGAAAATTTAAGCACATGCAAACCCACTTAAAGTTGTGGTCTGACCTAGAACCTGCGGAAGAACCAGGTAATGAGAGAGAGAGAGAGAGAGAGAGAGAGAGAGAGAGAGAGAGGGAGAGAGAGAGAAACACCATATGGATGCTTAATGTATTAAGACAGATGGCGCTTACTGCTTTTCTACACTGGACATTAGCCAAGGTGCTCACAACACATAAACACAGACACACAAACACACACACACACACACGTCCACTGGGTTAATAATTAGGGTAAATGCATCCCCAGCACCTGTCAGCAGGTGAGGGGAGAGTTAACTGTGATTGTCTCATAATGTCTATAACTATGTGCACACAGCAGCAAAATACAGTTATGTTAACATACAGTTATCATACATACTGATCATCCTGCTACAAATGATCTGTAGATTAAACAAACTATTGTCCACAACACCCAAAGACTGATTCATCTACATCATTTCCAATCATTGGGCCATTACAAACCAGTTTCAGCCTCAGAAACACAATAAATTGTTTATAAAGTCTGTCAGTGTGTGACCTGCTGAACCAATGCCAGATCTTCTCAGAGATAAAAAGGTCTTTTCCTTTCTGAAGATTGACCAAACACTCCAAAACCAGTTGTGGGACATGCAAATGATCCACTTAAAGGTTTAACCTGCTTTAAAACCTCAAGCAGATTATTTGCATTTTTCACAAATGGCTATAGAGAAAAACAAGCTGAATGCACAACTAACCATAATGCTGGTTTTCTAAGCTTCCTAAACTGCACAAAGCTAAACACGAATCTTAAACAATATTCATATTTCCATAAATACTCTATAAATAAGTCTAACACAAAAAAACTGATCAGCCATAACAGGTCACGCATTTTGATGTGAAGGTGAAAATGGCAAACTTTGGCAATGAACATTGATTTTAAAACATCTGAAAGCAAACCTACGCCCTTGGATATAAAGAACACAATAAATGGTTAAGAGGCAATGCTAGGAGTGTCTCTGTATTTCCCATTATCCTCTCATGTCACACAAACTTGAGACATTTTATTAGGTAATATCCAGTATTGGTATTGAAAAGCACTGCACCATAAGATCACAGCTTATCACTGCCCATTACAGCTTATCACTGCCCATCACAGCTTATCACTGCCCATCACGGCTGATTCATTGGCATCTATTTAAGACCATCTACACACTGTAGAATGTGCCTTCGTTTGTGTGGGAGAGCGAGGGAGAGAGAAAGGGAGAGAGAGGGGAGAGTTAAACTGAAGTTCTGCATGGTGGGCAGAATGACTAAGTGTATGCAGATCTGAGTCTGTGTCTTTAGACAGGCTGTAAATGAAGGAACAGACCAACGAAAGCAGTTCCCTCTGGGAAAATTTAACAGTCACTAGAACATTTCATTAGAATTGCTCATTAAACACAGAACAGGTGAACGTTTGTCCTGCTTTCTAAGTAGCTTCAAAGGCTTAACATTCTCTGTTCTCTGCTATTACGGATGTCCTTGGGTAAGAGATGAATGGGTTTTTCAGTCCCTGGGACTCATTAAATCCAGTTAAGAATCCTGCAATTAGACATATTCACAGCATCTATCTAAGTATCTAGCTATCTATCCATCCATCCATCCATCCAAGCATTCGTTCAGTCACTCACATTCTCTGTTCCAGTCTGTGTGTTGCTCTGCGACACAAAGAATGATGCTTTGGTTTCTTTTGTAGCCATTTTCCATTGGCTAAAAACAAACTGGTCAAGTTTAAGTTAAAAACTAGCATTAAGCGTTAATTTATACTGTTGTGCTGAATAACAGCACAGATAAAATAAAAAGATGTTGCTAGAATTCAATGTTTTAAAATGAGAGAATGTTTTGGAGACTGTGCCTATTTAAATGGGCCAAATAAGTAGACTATATGTCATAAAGATCCGTGTAATGACAGCCACAGCTGTGCTGATATCCAAATAACATTATTTTTCCTCAGCAGAAATATCTCATTGTACCACAACACACTCCCTTGGAGCCGATTTGAATAATTGCAGGATTTAAAATTTAGGCAGCGAACTAGCAAGCATCGATTTTCAAATCTCACGCTAACTTTACGGAAGCAACAGATGTGTCAGATACAACATGCAAAGATTTATTAGCACCTACTGTAGCAAACGGTTGTAAGGGAGTAGCAAAATGCTGAAAATGGTTGCGTAAGTGTTTATGGCCGCCAAGCTGGCCGCGATCACACACAGCTCTCCGTTCTACCATCTCAAATACAACACACACCTCCAAAATGTGCAAACACATAGTTGCAACTTTGCATGTCACAACAGACTACAGACAGTTACAATTAAACTATTTAACACAAAGCCTGGTTTGACCAACCAGCAAACCTAACTTTTATACTTGGCTTAATGTTATGGAGTGTCACAGTCATGTGAAATATAACAAATCACTGCTGGAGAGTCACTGGTGAGTCATTTTCACCTGCAGCTTCTCATTGACACACATGCGGTTGAATAAGTGAATTCAATTCAGTGTCGGGACTGAACCACGTTAAACACACAATCTGGAATAATAAATAGTAAATAAGTATTATTGAACAGTCATTTCCCTTTTAACATTTGGTAGATTTCAATGTTAAGAATTGATTCATTACTTCAATTTATCAAATTAATTGAATATTGTTGTCAAATGTGTGTCACTAAAATTGTTAGGTTATCCTGACACCACGAGAGAGACGGATGTTGTCAAATTGCGATACTTTCGTCAACTTTGGCAAGTCCCTACAAAACTCCCTAGATTACAGCTTGTAGGCCAGAGACTGGCCCTTGTCTTTATGTGTAAACCTCAGGGCTTTAATGAGGAAATAAAACATTCAATACAAACCAAACTTTTGTTTGTACAAATAAGTCTGTCCTGCTCTTAGCCAACTTTGCACTTTGGCACTATTAACACCGCTGGCGCAATAAGACAGCGGGCCACACACTAATAACAGTTCTGCATTTACAGGCCGTGCACAAGGAGGAAATAATTAGTTGTTGTGTTCCAGACACTTTCTAACACTGTTTCTTATCAAATTTTGGACCTTTGCTGATTCTCGTAACCAAGTGTCAGAAAAAAACCACATGCAATTCAAACCGCACCCTTCTGAGATTAACCCCTGACCCCGGGGAATTTTGGGAGGGCTTGTAACATTAAATGGAAATTTTGCATGGGTCTGTTTACATGCTCTTAAATAAGTGGGTGAGTATATTTAAAGGTTATGTTTAAGTAAAAAACAGAAAACATGGTTTTATAGCTCATGCTACTAGAAACAAATGCATTAAAGGGCAGCTTCTAAAGTCACAATGTTAGATGTCTTCTAAAGTCCTGTTAGATGGGCTGATAGGCTTATCTTAAAAACCAGCTCTCTATACCAACAAACAGCAACAAAACACGTCTGAGTAACAATGTCATTAATAGCAACATACTTGCCATGCATTGCTACACGTAATGCGTGCGTGTACGTACGTGCGCGGAGGGGGAGGGGCTGAAAGTCAGATCAAATGTTGACATTAAATTCCTTACAGTAAAAACTTTGTCTAGAAGTTGCAGAAGATTGTTAATGGCATCGCATCAAATGTTGTCCATCATTACAGTAGAAACATGAACCATACATGCGCAGATCTCACAGCTGCAAATCACTGTAATCTGCGCACATGTGGATCTGACACAACTGATGTTATTTAATGTCGTGCGTTGTATAAGTATTCATGCTTAACACATGTTCAGTAAGATCGTCTTGGAAATAAACATATACCTGCTCTCGTCTCTTCTGCCAGCGGCCGCATGGGCTTTCCTCCAAGATTTCGCTCTCATCTTCACTCTCTTCCTCTTTCCCCCCAGACCCCGACAGCTTCTCCGGGACGGACATAGTCATTTTACCCCTGCTTGCTCCCTTTAACGTCTCCTTCAAGGCGAACTAGACACACACGAGCTGTGAGGTTGATGTTGTAACTGCAAATGAGTCTCATTGACTAACGCCTAAGAGAGCTGAGCACACTATCAAGCACACTATTAAGCACACTATTAAGCACACTCAGTTATGCATTAAAGCTGTTATCCACGCAAAATAACGCAACGTACGTATGATTTAATACGAGCACGTAAACACCGTTAGCAAAACAGTCACTGAAGTGGTGAATGTAATCCCATCCTTGGGAATTCTTGGGAAAAGGATGAGGCTCCTGTTTGCAGACAGTGTCGTACGTGAGACGCGTGTTTGTCTGGCAGGCCACCCAACACATACTTATTTCCCCGAGCATCGCCTCATATCTGCCCAGCTTTCTCGACTGGCTAAAGCGTTGTGAATTTCCCTTTTTAATGCGCTACCGTAAAGCTTGGACAATATGCACAGCGACTGCATATGTCTCAGAAACACGCATTTTACTGTATTGTGCTGTGATGCGATTTTACTGCACGCCTGAACCGACAACCTCAGTCACATTAAACGCGTTTCATACTTGCATATAACTGCACTGCAATGATACAGCCAGGAAACAACCTTTCAAATAATGTTCACGTGCATTTTGCAATGCATTTTATGCAGTTATTGCAGTACGTTAAAACATGAGCGCTGCATGCAATGTAGTACGCAAGATAATTTAAGCGTCTTCAAGTCAAGACATGCGATGTAGTGAGTTTGTCGTAAGCAGCATTTAAATGGGTCGGTGAAGGGGTGTATGCATGCTTGCAAAACCTCCAACGCTTCTTTTAAACACGTTTTTCCACAGATCACATATAGTAAGTCTTTGTGTAAGACACTTTTGACCTTTCGTTACTTTCTAGCCAAATCCTATAGAAAGTTTACAGTAAGTGCAGCAACCCTATAGAAAACTCAATAAGGATTATATATATATATATATATATAGTAGTAGTGACGTAATCTTATTAAACCTCAAATAAGGGTATAAGATATAAGTGCAGTAATCGCAGTAGATTGTTAGCTATAGATTCACCTATAGATTATTCCAGGGGTAATAATTCATATACTTGGACAACTTTCCTGCCACGTCTTGCCTGCCAGAATTATTGTCTGTTTATTGTTATGAATGGGAATCACAACGTGCAAAAAGTATTTATGACTATTGTGCCCCCCCTGCTGGTAAGTTTCTATTTATGGTAGAACATAATAGATTGTTAATGTATTATTGCTTGTATAAAAGTATACAAAACATTGTCTGTCAGAGTCAGACTAAAGTCTGGGCAGAGTGTTTTGTAGTGCTCGTTTTCCGTTCTTTCATTTTGCATTTAATACAAAGAAGTAAACATTTCCTGTGTATTTCCTTCCTAACAATGACATAGTGGAGTTTTCCGTTCAGGCCTCACAGTCTGCAGTTTGCAGAAAATTGCTCATAGTCCATAAACCTGTATAAACCACAGAATAACTTCATAACGAGTGTCATGCATGTTTTTGTTTATATACAGCCTATTCACTTTAATGCTGCAAAGAAGTTATGGCCTAGAAATAATTTTATAGCATTAACTTCCTACAGGATAGTGGTTATTTGCAACACATGCAATTTATTTATGTGCAAATAAAGACACTGTTTCAATACAGTTCAGAAGTCACTTTCACATACTGACTTCTCATCTGAAACTATAAGTTTATGCATTAGATGATTAATCTATATGTGAGCTATTATAACAGAGAATAATGGCACGTTGCTTTATAAAAACAACAGACTAATAACTAACATTAAACCCACTCAACCAATGCATCTGTGAGTCAGAAGAATAAGACTAAGACTGTATAAGACTAACAGTCCATATAAATCAGATTAAACAGTGCATGACCTGTGGAGGGCACAGTGGAGGGCACTCGGTTACGTGCAACTCCAGCTACGGCGTCTCCAACAGGACAACAAGCATCGTTTCCAGTCCATCGATGACGATGGGTGACACGATTTTTGAAGAACTGGAGGATCTGATGCATTTTTCTGTCGCAGATTTATCCACTCGTGGATATGCAGTGATGGAGGAGATCCGTCGACAAGGCAAACTCTGTGACGTGACCTTAAAAGTAACGATGCTTCGTTGCACTTTTTAGGGAGATGCTAACCGTGTAGCCGGTTGTCAGCATGGGAGAGTATTGAAGTTTATATACTGTTAGCGTAGATCTGTAATGTACACAGATGTCAGTGTCTCTCATCGCAGCTGATCGTGGTAGTTTATGAATGAGCTTTGCAGATGTTTACGGTCAAATCATTGTCATGTAGTTGTCATGCAACACGGAAGGTGTCTTTAGAGAAGATGTCAGCTTCGCATTATATTGTGAAGTGACGTCCTAAGCTGTTGTCTTATTATAATTCACAACATACTGGTTTATTTCATTTCTTAGAGTTTAATGAATCTTCCTGAGCCTCTAATCTTAAGGAAGTTAATCGTTTTTGCTGTCTGCTAGTCCTTACTTTTTTGGGATACTTAGTTTTCTGAGTTAAATGTTTAGTGCTTTAAATATCTATAACATGTAAATATAACATTTACAATAACATGCATGTTCTTTAATTCCCTCAACATGCATTATAACATTGTTTTTAAAGCGTCCAATTTATTTCCCTTTTGCTGAAAGAATAAAACCAAGCATCAGGTATTTGATCATTGACTATATATGTACATTTATGCATATGGGAGACACTTCATTTCATCAATAAGGGTTCATTGGGAATCGATTCCACAGACTTCTGCTTCACTCAATGCTAAACCAACTAAACTACAGTTTATTTTTAGTTTACTTTCAGTTTAGCTGAAATCTACGATCACTGTCTCTGATCAGATCTGTGCTTTCACTCTCGCATCATCAGGCCTTTATGTGGGTCACAGGGGACAATAATCCTCAATAATCCTTTTTATCTGGTTTACCTGGCTTGCATACAACATGCTTAAGCTCATGCAGTATTGCTGAGAATTATGGGATACTTTCAGTGTGTCAGGTTTTCTGGCACATTGGATTGGTTTGTCCAAAAGTTCCTTGATAAATTACAATCCCACACCCTGGTGCTGTTTACAGTCCATTTTAAGAACAATTTAGATGGCAAGCTAGCTGTATATACTCAGATTGTCACATCAGATGCTGTCAACGTTGTCTTGTAGCTCAATTGATAGTGCATTGTGTTAGCAGCCCAAAGGTTGTGGGTTTGATCCCAGGAAACACAGATAAAATACTGATCACTGATAAAACTGATAAAAAGTACTGATAAAAATGTATACCTTGAAGTTGCTTTAGATAAATGTGTCTGTAAATGTATTTATTGTCTATGTGAAATGTTTGCTGATTGTGTATCTGTGTGCAGGTAGGAGAGCACAAATTCAGTGCTCATCGGATAGTTCTCGCTGCTTCCGTTCCTTACTTTCATGCCATGTTCACCAACGACATGGTGGAATGCAAACAGGACGAGATTGTCATGCAGGGCATGGACCCCAGGTGAGAACTCTCTGAAGTTTGGAATTTGTGTGGCCAACTGAGGAAATTACATTGTTGTTTTGTCTCTCAACAGTGCCCTCGAAGCCCTGATCAATTTTGCGTATAACGGACATATCGCCATAGACCAACAAAATGTCCAAGCTCTGCTGATAGGGGCCAGTTTTCTCCAGCTTCAAAACGTCAAAGACGCCTGCTGCTCTTTCCTACAGCAGAGGTACGATAATACCACAAAGCTAGGCTTTAGGTTGCTCTGGATCGACACGACTGATGTTGCGGTTGTGCTCTTTGTTTGCAGGTTGCATCCCAAGAATTGTCTTGGTGTACGTCAGTTTGCAGAAACCATGATGTGTACGACACTTTACGATGCGGCCAACAGCTTCGTTCACCAGAACTTTGTGGAAGTGTCCATGTCGGAGGAGTTCCTGGCGCTCCGGCCGGATGAAGTTCTTGAGCTGGTGGGCTGTGATGAGCTCAACGTTCATGCGGAGGAGCAGGTCAGAACCACTGGGGGACATTTTAATTGCAGGATGTTAATTCAATAAGGAACCAGTGGGCTGTGATGTATGTGAAGATGCGATTTGATTGGTTGTAGGTGTTCGAGGCGGTGCTTGCGTGGGTGAGACATGCGCGTAAAGAGCGGGAGCCGCGGTTGCCAGAGTTACTGTCTAAAATCCGCCTGCCTCTGTGTCGACCTCAGTTCCTGGCCGACCGAGTCCAACAAGACGAGTTTGTGCGCTGCTGTCACAAATGCAGGTCATTTTTGTTATAAAAGATGTTTTTCTTTAAGTGTGTTTAATGCAGTAATAGAATTTGATGGCTTGACTTCTGCTTAATAGTGGTTGGGTAATTTGAAATTGTTTCCTAATCCACCTTAATGTGGTTAGACAACTATATATACATTCATAGCATGAGTTTTCCTTAAATGTGTAAACAGTGTGACTCTGTGGCATTTCTAGAACATTGCTCTGTTTGTTTGAGCGGCCTTATCCAGCGACACTGGCTTAGCCAATCCTGTGGGTTACAGACTTCACCCTAACTTTAGATGATGTAGCAACACAATGTCTTTGAATTAGGCCTGAACTTATTCATGACTTCCACTGCTAACAGGGACCTTGTGGATGAGGCGAAAGATTACCACCTCATGCCAGAACGAAGACCCCACCTTCCAGCCTACAAAACGCGGCAGAGGTGTTGTACGTCCATAGCGGGCCTAATCTATGCCGTTGGGGGTCTCAACAGTGCTGGTAACCTTCCCCTCTAAATCTTTTTCTAGAAACTTCATGTGCGAATCAACGTAAGATGCAAAACAGTTGTTAATAAAAGTTCAATTCTCAGGAGACTCATTAAATGTTGTGGAAGTGTATGATCCATTTGGAAACTGCTGGGAGCGATGTCAACCAATGAGCACAGCCCGAAGTCGGGTGGGCGTGGCTGTGGTGAACGGACTGCTTTATGCCATTGGTGGTTATGACGGTCAATCGCGGCTCAGAACCGTGGAAGTTTACAATCCAGAAACTGACACGTGGACCAAAGTTTCTAGCATGAATACTCAACGCAGGTGAGAATAGACATAAAGTGTGTGATAATGTATATTTTATTCTCCAAAATAAGTGAAGTATGAAAAAGTGAAAATAAGTGACTTTTGACAGTTCAAATATATCTGATGTGTCAATCTATTTTGTTCTCCCTCCCTCTCTCTCTCATCTGCACTAGTGCAATGGGAACAGTTGTAGTTGATGGATATATATACGTTTGTGGTGGATATGATGGAAAATCTTCTCTGAATTCAGTCGAGTGTTATTCTCCAGAGACTGACAGGTATGTCATTACATCACTGCTCGGCTGTTTAGTGAATGTCTGAACATCCCGCTATTATTTCTACATGTAAGTGTTATTATAGCTGCAGTTGTTTGTTATTAGATGGACGACAGTAACAGAAATGAGCTCGAGTCGCAGCGCTGCCGGCGTCACTGTGTTTGAAGGCAGAATATTTGTATCAGGGGGTCACGATGGGCTACAGATCTTTAACACGGTTAGTGAGCATCATTCATCTCAGACTTTTTTTTTGAGGTGTCTGTCTATTTCTTTAAGAACATTAAAATAACATTGTCAAGATATTTCCTGAAGATGGTTCTTTAATGTACCAGGTGGAGTATTACAATCACCACACAGCTTTGTGGCACCCGGTTGCTCCCATGATGAACAAGCGCTGTCGCCATGGCGCCGCATCCTTGGGCAGCAGCCTTTACGTGGCGGGAGGCTACGATGGTTCCGCGTTCCTCAGCGGAGCTGAGGTCTACAGCTCAGTAACGGATCAGTGGAGTCACCTGGTGGCCATGAACACGAGGCGCAGCCGTGTCTCTCTGATGGCCAATTGCGGTCGACTGTATGCAGTTGGAGGTTACGACGGACAGTCCAATCTCAGCTCTTTGGAGATGTACGATCCAGAAACGAACCGGTGGACGTTTATGGCACCAATGGTGTGTCATGAAGGTGGGGTTGGGGTGGGCTGTATACCCCTGCAGCCCGCCTAGCGCCACCATTTTCCTCAGCCCCATTTTGCATATTTAAGAAAAAACATTTTTCATACTGGGTGATGTCACAGTGCATTCATGATGTCATGACCTTACTTGACATGTTTTCATCAGGTACTATTCAGGCTTTGAGGTCTCCAGCAGGTACGGCAGTACACCTGTAATGTGACCATTAATCCTGTTTTGTTGTTTTGGATGACCAAATGAAGAATAATGTCACATTAGGATCCTCGTAAGAAGAGCTCCTAACATTTGATTCCACATCTCCTTTAACACATTTGGTAGTAAGAAAGAACGCAACAGGAACAAAAAATGCTAAACATGCTAACTAGTCTTTCCTAGTGTTAATAGATAACTTTGGAAGTGAGCAAGTGTGAAACCATTAAATCATCAGTTTCTCGAATTTAATAGCTTGTTGTTTTGCTAAACAGGAAGCTAGTTTTGATTTACAGACAGGTTAAAGTTAACCACTGTTAACCTGTAACACCGTAATTGGGAGACTATAATCAAGTAGGGAAAATTAATACAAATAATTCTGATATTTCAAAGTATATCCATTTTATGTTATGATTTACATTTATTACTTAGTATATTTAGAGAGCTTTAAACATTGATTTGGGAGATCACGTGACAAACGGCTGAACTTTTGGAAGTCTAATGTGTGCAAATGATGAGTGCATCGTGCATCTGCAAACATCTAGATGTGCCATTTACACAGAACTTGTGTTGAAGCATTTTGAATTCAACACTTGAACTTTTTAAGAAAAAGTATTCCTCAGTCTGGTTCAGTATGTGGTTCTTGAGTTTGGTAGAGCTGTTTACCAGTTCTGTATAGCCTAAAGATTTTGACCAATTATGAAATGAATCGGTTCTAATCCACCAGAACCATCTAATGCTGTTTCCTTTCTAGAGAACCCGTTTCATATACATGCCTTCAGAATTTATACTATTGTGGCATTAGTTTCTTTTAAAATTATGGATGCAGATCATATGAGATTAAAACGAGACATTCGCTAGTGTTTTGTGCTAAGTGTTTTTTATGCCAAGACAGTAAGGGATTGACTGTATGTAAGTGTGTTTAAAAATGGCTTCTAACACTTCCTAGACTTTTTGTTTTTATTTTGAAATAATTTGGGATCACTGACTGTGAATTTTTTTTACACGGTTTATATTTTTCTCCTACCAGCACTGTCTCTGTCTTCTGATGTCATTTCATGATGTTTTTATATTAACTTCCAGTTGTGCTGCAGTATTTACAATTCAGTTTTTTATATCTCAGAATGTTTTAATTTATTAATAGCTGTAATGTTTCTTTTTAATAGCATTGCACAGAAATGATTATCAAGTTTGTTTAACAGTAATCTAATATATATGTAAATATATGGATCAGTGAATCTCGTCTTTATGTGTAAATGTCTTTTGCTACCTCTGTGTGAGATGGGAAAGCTCAGTTTCCCTTGTGACTTTTTAAAAACATTTCCAGTTAACCTGAAGTAACTTTATGGCATTAACTGAACTTTTGTGTGCGACTAAATCTTTTTCATATATTTCTTAAATGTCTTAAATAAACATTGATTTTATGGACTCAGTGCAGCCTTGCCCCTAATTTTCCCCGTGACACAGAGCAGCTGCTGGCCACAGCCTTTGTCTGGGTGGTGTTTTAATCCAGCCGACCTGCGTCTGCTCCCTGTTAGTGTGCGAGACTCACAGATAACCGAGAACATGAATGCAGTGCTGGTGGTCTTGTTGTTTATCTCAGCGTTGAGCCCTCAACAGCTCTGCCCATGTCGTTTCTTCAGAAGGTAAAAGGACTTTTATTTTGTCATTAAAGTTCATTGTAGAATTTTTAATATATAAATTTCAAAACCAAATTTCTGAGGGTGAATCTCTGTCTGGTAGAGCAATACCTTAGATGTGTGTGCATGTTTTTAAGAATAAGGGCATCGATATGTTTAATGAAAAACAATACACTATTTACTTGCTGTTTATTTTTACTGATAATTTGTATTTGATTAACATGTTAGACAGTTCAGCTGCTCCAGACATCAGACGGCACACGACCAGGAAACTCACAGGTGAGAAGCACGTTTATACGCTGGTTGGTTTAGTGAGTTCTGGTATGTTACAGTTCTGCTGTGCTGGTTCTACAGGACCTGAGGGTCAGCAGCTTTGGGGCCCGTCAAAAAAAAGGTTCTGCAGGCACAAAGAAACCGGCTCGGTATTGTGCCGGGCACTTCTCAGTTATTGGCGACCCAACAGAACCACAGTAGTGACTGCAGTGAAATCCCCAAATGTAAGGACATGTTTCTGTATCCCAAAATCAGATCTGTTTGAAAATGTGTTTATATAACTCAATTGCTTTATGTTGTATTTACAACATTTTATACATTTTTTAATTATCAGTAAATTGTTTAAACTAGTTTGTACCAGAATTTTGACTGTATTTTTATTTTCCTAAACAACTAAATGCTTCTTTAAAATGGTTATGTGGGTAATGTCTAGGTAACGTCTCAAATACCTGTTATTACAACCACAAGGTGTCATTGTCGAGTTTAGGAATTAAAATTCTGGCCAGTCAACTTTTCATACTTCTCATACTGTCATTTAGGGCATTTGAGTCTTAAACATAATCATAGATCATCAAGTTTAGTTTTCACAATCTGCTTTGCTGTAAAACTGCACAGAAATGAAGATAACTTCATCTAATGGAGGCGAATATCTTAGAAGTACATGAGAATTTGACTTTAAATATATTAATTAACAACCTTATATTAAAGATCTTGCCACTCTGTGGATATTTCATTGAAACATTCCCTTCAGTCTGTCTTCCACAGATGGTAGGTGCTGAAGCGGTTTGTACCTCAGGAACTGAGGAACCATCTGGGCACCTAAGGTTCATAACATACATTGTGGTTTTATACTTTATGCCCTGAGACCCCTCCCAGAGTTCAAAGGAACTATGCAGAAAGTGAAACTAGAGATAGCTTCTAAGAACTATAAAGACTTCTGAGAAGAAAGGAAGAAGATTTAGCAGATAAATAAATCAATAAGTCAGGACTTTAGATGTTCTACAGCCCAAACATACACATACACCAGTTTTACAGTCACAAGCAGAACTGGAGTAAGACTCACTCTGAGGAGCAGAATCTTCTCTCCATCAAGAATACTGTGAGATGTTCCAATCTCCAACTCCAGACTATTCAGATCCCACAGGTTTCATAGCCACGTCGCTGCTGCTCAACGTGCCCATGGACATCAGCAAGTTCTGCCTCCAGCTTCCAACAGAGAACAGGTTCTGCAGCTCAATGTCATGCCAGGTCTTGGCATCACTGAGGGCATCTTCAGGCCTTGCCTCTGCAGGGGGCATGTTGTCAAGTGAGTGACAGAATTTTTACTCTAAGATTTTTCTAACACATCATACATAGCTCATTGTATTGAATTGAATGTTGTGGTTTATAGCTTTTGGACCATACTTTGAGAAACATAAGAGAACTTCATGGCTTTCCTACCATCTTATGGACTTAGAACATCTCGGCCTCCAGACTTTAAATTTTGCACTCGGTCCTCATACTCTTAAATTCCTGCTCTTGAGTAACTCCTCTCATACTGACAGCCTGCAGAGCACAAACACACATACTGTTATTGTACAGAAATACTGAAACTTCACAAGCTCACAGAATTTCAGCCAACCCAAGGAAACCCAATCAAGATCTTTGACCCGATCACAATTAATTCTGTGTTAATAATAAGATTTTGTTCTGAAAAATACTCATTAACTTTCTGTGGTTTATCTTGCACTCAAGGTGGGCATCAGTTTCTGCACAGTTCATCTCGATGACCTTTATCCAGTGGCAACGGATGAGGGCTAGAATCTGATCCAGACTGGTTTGAATAGGAGCATCAGGTTCTTCAGCCTCATGGCCAGACATCTGCTTATAAAGCTCTCCTGAAGAAGACCACAAGAACTTCATGATCTTCAAGATCCATCAGTTCATTCTTCAGGCTTCAAACTGATTCTCCAGATACTTCTCACCAGGTTTGCATCATGGATGACCTTTGATAAATAATCTTTCTTAAAGCCACAACTTTCCGTTTGCAGGCGGCATTAAAACAGCAAAGTGACGTTGTATCTTTTTGTACTTTTTTTGAGACCCAGACAACATCACGTTTACATGAAACTGAGGACACATTTGACAAGTCTAAGAACAGAATAGCAGATCACTGTCATGTACTTTCTCAGTGAATGTGATGTTGATAATTTGACATGCTTCAAATCTGCCCTGTTCTTTACCCCAACATCATCAGATATGAAAAACTGATATGCAGTGAGAAACCAACAGATGTAACTTGCTGATTGCTGTGGATGCCTGAGGATGTGTTCAGACTTGGTGTCTTTCTGTCTGTCATTTAATTTAGACAAAATCTTTGTTCTGACGCCCCCAGTATGTGTCATCAATATGTTTAGGGTTTTTTTGGGCCTATTGTATAAATCCGAAACTAGTACAAATTCATAAGAAGTTAAGCAGCGACTGTATGGTTTTTGAACCCAAAAACATTTTGGTTTCAAACTGTTTGTTTCTCTAGGGGTCTTTTTTCTGACAGAACCTCTGAGGAACTGTCCTCAGGCAAGTTCCTCACCCTAGATTTGGGAGTTATTTCTGCATTAGAGGCACAATGTTTCACGTATGAAACAAAACAGGACTGATGAATACTTTCCTAATAATCAGATGAGTTACGTACGTCAGAGATCTCTGATACACAGTCCCACAAAAGTCCCATGTTTTTACTTTGAACCAGAAAAATTCTTCTTTAAGCAGGGTATCTGTGTAAATGTCTTTCTCTTCCTCTTTATTGTTCAGGGAATTTTTTATAAATTATATTGATATCTCATGATGCTGTCTGTTTTTTCACAACTTGTTTTTAATAATGAAATAATAAAAATTTTTAAAGGTCACTTCAGTTGAGCTGTCTTACAATAGTCCCTTTGTGCAAATGATACTGGTTTTAATCTGATTGTGTTTTCATTTATCCACATGTTACCACAGTTTGGGGAAAACCCTATGATGTCTGAATTTGATTTTTTATTCACTGCTTGTCACTGCATGACTGTATCCATTGTTTTAGTAGACAGACTTAATATACTACTGAGTCTGAAATATGTGTGAATATTGACACCCATGAGTTTGCAAAAACAGTGAAGCTATGTTTTACCTGCCCAGAACAGGCCTTGAGACAAGAGCAAGCATATGGCTGTGAAATCCCACCTTTATTAGTCTCAATTATGACATTATGTAAGAGAATCTAATGGAATTATGTAATATAAAAGTATCTTTAACTACATGTAATGTTCAGGTAGATCTTGTTCTGCTTTTCAGATGGGAGAGATGCAAACGTCAAAAACACAGCGGCTGTGTCGCAGCTCAAGGTGAAATTACAGCAGCCATGAGAGGAGGGGCTTGTAGCTGCAGTAAGTGAGATCATTTCACATACTAAGAAGAATGTATGTGTTAAATCTAACACGTGTGATCCTATAAACCAAGACTTTTGACAGCAACGCAGTTTAAAACTGATTGTGATGATGGTGTTATTTTTAAGGTCTCTGGTTTGGTAGGACTAAAGTTCTTTCTCAACACAAAGTTTAAGAAAAATGAGAACCAAGTTCTCAGCAGGCATAAAAATGTTTTGAATAAATCACAGCTGTCTGAGACAGGAAGACGACAACACAGGAAGTGGTTTATTGATCTCAGCTTCGTCATATTGATAGTTGAAGCCTCAATGCCACACAATGACTGTTGCAAAGAATCCGTGTCCCAAATGACTCTCACATCTCACTAAACATTTTTTCTTTATACATTTTTTTCTTATATCTTTTTCAATCTTTTTTTAAGAACATGAGACATCATTGATGCACTAAGGAGATAGATGGATGTCTATGGCACTACTTGAACCCTAACGTTAACTAAAAGGCAGGGCACTGTAAATTTGGAAAAACATAGTGACACTTTTTCTCTTCAAAATGTGTCTCTGGAGCAGAGACCCAGACCCGGTCCAGTGTGGGTGTGTCTGAATACCAGGCAGAGAAGTGGTCATACATCAGCTATGGAAATTGCCAAATCAGACCTCCACAAATCAGATCCTGGCCTACCAAGAGCTGGACATCAGACCAGCTCATCAGACCAACTTGAACTACAGACAACAAAGCTTTGTAGGTGATATACATTATACATATAACACACACACACACACACACACACACACACACACATACACATACATACAAACAAAAAATGAATTCCCAGGATACTCACAACAATAAATAAATATAAAATTAAAAAAGAGATTAGAATAAGTTATTAGGGTGATAACTTAAATTATAAAAGCTCAACTCTTTTCAGCATTTTTTCTGGTGCTCATTTCTCACACTTTGACTTTTAGAGCGCCAGACCCCACCGAGACGTACTTCAATTTCTCTGGTAGGTAAGTCTTCATACGTTTTAATGCGTTTGATTCATCAGAATCCAAAAACTGGTGTTTTTTTTAAAACATAGCAAAGCTTCAAAGCAGTGGCAGTATCACAACCATCAGGGACTCTCATCAGGGAGTTTCCTCACAACCCTAGACAGCTTCTGTGGTTTTGTCGATTGTATCTCGTTGAGTGTTTACCTAGCAACCGTTATTCACCTTCAAAAGCTGTCAGTTGTGACGAGCATCACGTAGATGTTGAACCAACGTCTGCGTTTGATAGTACAGATATGAATGTGAGCATCGTGACAAAAATAACTGAGAAAGATCTGTCCTTCACCTGAAGTATTACACACACAGTCACGATTAAACCAAGTGATTGCTAAACTGACTTACTGTCTCAGGCTGTATCAATAATAGTGACTTAAAATGTGTCTTAGGCTGATTGAAGCTGTTGTTTGACTTAAAAAGTGTCTCATGTCGAGCACATGACTGGCAGCAGATGAGTTGGCACAGTGGTTGACGTCTTTTACTAGTTCAGCAAAAGTCTGTTTTCTTTGGTTTGCTGTGGAAAACGTTTCTTCAGAAACACATCAAACACATTTTTAGGGGTCCCTCACAGGCATCCTCCAGGGCACCCCATAACCAACCCATACAGACATACAAACTAAATACGTCCTGACAGGCCAGTTTTAGGCCTGTATACAAGGGCAATCTAAGCCATTGTGAACCCTTTGCAAACCCTTAAAGATGTAAGAATTGTGTTACTATATTGTCATGATGAAACATAATGGCAGGCAAAACAACAAAGTATATCTTTAGTTTCCAGTCAAATTTCAATAAATACATTATAACCTCAACTAATTCATTTTCTTTCTCTCATTTTGTTTGTTCCTCTGTTTATCTTTTATTCCAGTCTTCTACCCATTGTGCTGCAATGCCAGCTGATCCGATAAAGTCCAAGGACATCATAACAGGTACGTGTGTGTTCATTTCCACCCTGTGACGTGAAAGGTGTTTGTTTGTAGACATCAGTTGCTTTCATCAGACATGAACTTAGACATGTGGCTCTCTGCACTTTTCTTTCCTTCAGAGACACCAGTTATCAAGTCACTGCAGGTCTGACGAACTCATGGAGCTGAAGGTCTGAAGATCACATAAGGAGCTTCGTTCTGTTTCTTCAATAGAGCTGCATTTCTGATACCTGTCTAATTTCTTGTAATCTAACCCTTCAAGGTCTAAACATGAAGTTGTTGCATTCATCTACTGCTTGAATTAAATGACAGCATTTATAAGAAGTTATGG
>JBAJNP010003224.1:0-41167 GCA_036877545.1 Yasuhikotakia modesta | reverse complement strand
AAAAAAAAAACAAAATACGTACAATTTAAATTCAAAGAAATTTTATTGCTAATAATTGTTCTGGCCATATGCAGAAGATGTACCTTCAGGAGGAAGTGTATAGCGAGCGTACTCTGGGAAATAATCTTCAAGTTTGGATTTGCCTGCCAGGATCTTTTCTGCCAGCATGTCCTGTTTGTTGAGGAACAGAATCACTGAGATTGTCCTTAAGAACCTGTTGGAAAACAGAGAGTGAGCCCAGAACTGCTGAGACGTTTCTATTCTGGCTGATGTTTCAGCTGAACTATGAAATTTGAACACATTGTAAAAACATTATTCATTAAAAATCTGGGCATCACACACCCAAAGAGTTACATCTGACTTAACTGACTTAACAGGCAGAAAAGCAGGTTTTCCAGAAGCACAAACTGTTGTAACTTGTAATCTATGTGATACATTAAGGCAATAAACAGCGTAAAAATATGGAAACCATATCAAAGTAAAGTATAAGCTATGGTTCATCAAGGCACTTACAACTTTCTGGCAAGACTTTGAACATCGAAATTTACCCAACAAACCTTTTGTTTTAATCTAAATAAGAAATTGTCTTTGTGCTTTCTTCTGCAAAACTGACAAAATACACAATGAATCATTAACAGGTACAAATGTGTAGTAATACTTCAAGTATTACTTACTACACTGCTGCAGCATTTGGGACAGTCACCACGATTGTGTAAAATGTAGAAACGTAAAACCTGTTAGTCCAGATGCTGCGGAACAGATCAAGAGACTCGCGCAGACGGTTTGTGCTGTTGTCCTCCCTTATAACCATGTTATAACTGCTACTGGCTGCCACAAAGATGATGGCTGTCACGTCTGTGATTACAGACAGTATTATCACCAAACAGAAATACCAGCAGCCATCTGAATATATAAAATGATCACAAAAGCCAAAGGAACTTCATGCAGACTTACCGTTAAAGCACTGGATCCACTTCCTTCTCTCATCTCTCTGACCACCCACATCAAACATACTGACAGAGGCAACAACGTAAGACAGCGCTTTTGTAAAACAACTGACAATTTACTGACTAAACCTAGTCTTTATATTTGGTGTCTTCTCAACATGAAACATCTTTTACACACTGTTTACATGGACACTAGGCCACTTAGTCTTTTGGTTAAAAGTTACATATTTACACATTTATAAAGCATCAAGATCTCTGGGGCAGTTTTGTCACATAAATAGTAAATATATTGCGTAAAACTAATAAAATAACTTCCAGAAATACTTTACAAATACTATAAATACATTAAACCTATATAAACAGTTAATTTTGTGAATACAGAATTGCCTTGACTTACTGAAAATTAACTTTGTCTACTTGAAATCGAGTTTCAAAAATCCCTGAAGTCAAAACACGACACCTCAGCAAATCCTAAACAAAACGTGAAACACATTTAAGCTCTTATCATATAACATTAAAATACACACTACTAATAACAACAACATAACACAACTATACTGGGTAATCTCTTTGCTTATGCATGAACAAACACACAGAACACACAAGAATAAATGTGGCGTCACAGCGCCCTCACCTGATCTGTTGGTGTGTAGTCACTTTGTCGTACTGACTCAATTCTGTCCAGAAAGCTAAAAAAAAACAAACATTATGCAATAACTTATGACAGCCATTAATAATCATGCTGATACGTGGCCCAGGGCAACATTTAGGACAGCAGGCCTATTCACATACACTGGTTGCAACACCTCCAAAGGACAGACCTGATGATAATAATCAATGCTTGTAATCTGTACGTTATAATCTTAATTTTACATTTTTCCTAACTCTGTTCCAGGATGTTACTTTATGTTATTTTATGTGTTACTTTATGTATTGCTTTATGTGACTGACTTGCCATTTATAGATTAAACAAACAAAATATTAGGAACCATGAGTCTTAAATCACGTTCAGGTTTTTTGCTGGGCCCTTCTGCCATAATGAAGAGATGTCTGCTACATTGGGACTCAGTCTTGGTGGACTGACACAGACAAATGCCCAGGGCCATCGGATCAGATTGCCACCACAACTGCCTCTTACAGCGCAACATGCCCTCTAACCCAGACTGGGAAAAGAAGATTTTTCATGTCAATATTTGCTCCTTATCATCAAACCCCCTTTACTCCCCCTAACCTAAGGCTGCTAACTAAAGAGTGGCTGTAAATTTCACAAGACATCCAGATTTATTATGTTAATTAACGGGCCATACAGCTGCAGTGTCTAAACAAAGGTGGACAAATCTCTTCATTTTCATACACATTTCAAGACTCACATTTTTACTCCACACTTAGCATCTTAGTCTTAATTATTCACATCCCACAGCTCAGTTAAAATCTTTGTTTAATTTTTCTATTTTTAATATCCTCTAGTTTAGTTTTCATTTTATTGTAACTTGTTTTTATTGATAATACAGTAAAATGTACAATTTATCCCATATCTCACAAATCCAGAAATGTCAGACAATAATTTCTTAAATTTAAATAACTGTAATATATTGAGTGATATACATTCTAAGAATGATCCAAGTAACGTTACATTTGTTAGCTGATGTCTTGAAACCAACCACAGACCATTTCTGAGGGTTTACTACTGCTGCTGTGTCAATGTTGTCCACCAGGTGGTGACGTAGTACCACTCAAAATAAGCCCTGCTCCGTAACTACAGATTGAGCTGGTGACAACATTTGCATTTCTTTTGCAATTGTTAACGTTTGCATTCAGCACTACAAAGTGCCAAGTACTAATACACTTTGTTTTTAAAACATGCAACACACTGAGCAAAGGTTTTCGCTCTGCTTTGATGTTTGACTTCCCTTTACCTTTGAAAGCATGCAGCCAGTGTGATGTAGCTGACCTGGTTCACATAACAGAGTTAGGCTGACCTTTAATGAAAGAGTGGCCCCTCTCTGCTAAAGGGAAAGTGTCAATCAATATTTCCACATTTTGAATGGCTGCTTTAAATGGAGCAGAGGCCTCATACACACTGAACTGTTTGACGAGCTCTAACACACAGATAAAACATTCAAGGGACATAAAAAAAAGTGTAACATATACAAATTGGGGTGTATCCTAAGACTGAAAATGCCTCCTTAACATGCACTGATAGAATTCAGATGCAATCAACAGTGATTATATCATAATTAACATTTGCATATTTAATCACATTTGGTCTTTATCTAAAGATGCATTTACATTCTTTAAATACATGTATCCCCCAACTCTCTTTCTTTCTCTTATACTATATTGTGTATATTTTGTGCATTTTATATCATTTAAATCCCATCAGATGTTATTTTCTCATGTGCCATCTCCATGTATGCTGGAATGGTACTTCTGGGACTATGCAACATGTAGTCAGTTAACATGACAGGTTTCACATTAGGCAAGAAGAAAATACTTAGTTGACAGTCAGAATTACCTTCTCATAGACCACAGATTTTTATTTTTTATTAACTTGCATCTTGCACATAGTATTTGCACTAATACCATGTATTATGTGTTAACCATGTCTGATTTATGTTTTTACAAAACACTGTAAAAAGTTCTATATAAAAAAAATCTCTAAATTGTGATTGTGACTTGTTTCTTGCAACCATTTATTGTTGCACAATAATATGTTTGAGTTGGGTGCAGTCAACACAAATGAAGACACGTCAGAACTCCAAAGCTGCAGTAACCAAAAACCCAAACAAACCTAAAACTTAGCACTACAAAAACCTGTTCTAGCTATTTTGTCATTAAACAGTAATATATATCTCGACACAGAAGCCTGTCTTACTGTACCATTGGGTTTTATTCCACATCACACTCTAAGGGGCAGTTGTGGTCTACTGGTAAAGGAGTCGGGGCACTCCTTTTGAACCAGCAACCTACCTAATCAGTAGGTTGCTGGTTCAATTCCAGCACCAGCAGGTAGCAACCGGATTGAGGCACCAAACCCCAGACTGCTCTCAGGTCACTGCAGGGATAGCTGCCCACTGCTCCGCGAGTGTGTGTGCATTTTTACTCCTCATAAAAGATGGGTTAAATGCAGAGGTCAGTTATGGGTTATGTCACTTTATTCTTTCTTGACAGACCACAGAGAAAAGACAGTGGTCAGTGTTTGGCCTTAGTTAAAGTGTCTTGGTAGATATTTCTGTCCAGCTCTGTGTACACACACACACACACACACACACACACACACTTTACATTAGACATTACCAGAACTGTTTATTGTACAAGAGTAACAAAAATGTCTTTTGCATTAAAGATAAAAACATTTCATATATTACCACAAACTGCATAAATGCATTTTTACACAATATTTGAGGTAACAAAATGTTTAAACCAAGCAATTTATTTCCTAATTCTGGCAGATAAAACATTTCACAAGAATGTTTCCCCTGAAAACAAACATTAATAGTTTGTGCTTTTCTCTTTTAAACCTGTAACATACAAAAATATTTGTGGTTAACCGATACAAGATTTAAAAAACTGTAAAACTAGTCATAAGTAAACAGCCTAAAGCATTCATCTGAACAAAGAGCAGGAACAGAGAATACGAGCAGGAAACTTTAGGATGTGTGTCATACGCTTCTGCTGTGGCTTATAATCTACAGTTCTTCCTGTGTAAACTACACAAGCCTGATACTATAGAAGCAGTTCTCACATGACACACAACATATACAGCTGTTCAGACAGACACAGAGAGAGAAAGAAAGCAGCTGGATCCCTATGGTAACCCCGACTGCTGGGTCAATAGTCATAACTCCTCCTCCTCTTGTTCCTGACCATGCACATTTAATTAACTGACTCTCTCACCATCTCCAAGGGAGTTACTGACTGAATCTGTGGTTAGATGTTGTGTTTATTGGCACACACCACTGGGAGCAAAAACACAGCTAGGCAGCTTTACAAGTAAAGGTGTATGTTTATCAGAGACATTCTCACACTATAGTAATGAAATTAATAGAATCAGCTCTTAAAACAGCCTTTAGAAACAAAATGAGCTGTTTGTCAGTTTACAGTTGATTTTTTTAATCTGGTTTGTTAAGTGTGGACCCCCATCCGTCCACCTGCAGCAGCCACTCTTTTGTTTATAGAGTCGCTAGGATCCTCACTTTCATCAAACCTGCACCACGTGATTCAAACCCACTAGAGCCCTACACAGAGCTGCTAAAAATAGAGCAGCCAGCCCCATCCAGCTTTTTTACATAACAGAGTGACACTGATTCAAACAGCTTTTGTCAACCACTTACACATACACACAACAATCTACATTTCCAGATATATAAACATATTAAACACAATCACTCTCCCTAACAACCAACAGATTATTTTAGTTAAACATTTAGAATAGAGTATTTTAGAGTACGAAACAGGGAAAAGGTATTTTAAAACAATTATTTGGTTATTGTTATCTGCACAACTTTGTGACATCATTAGATGGCTCTAATAAAACATCTGATGGTACACTTTGTATTTCTTGGTTTTGTGCAACTGCAGTGTTGTCAAGAGCAGCAGCAAAAATAACAGTGAGCTCTTTGTTGCCTGACTGTTATCAACTTAAAGCATCTGCATAATAAACTTCCTTTTGCAGATGACCGCAAAACAGACAGACACACACACACACAGTCACATGTATGCAGTGCAAAGTAGTTTATACAGCAACTATATACAGACAAGCCTCTTACTTACAAAAACATTTTCACTTGTGCATTGATCCTGCAGGACATGAACTTTTCAGGGATAGACACGATTACAGTTACTCAGTCAGATCAAGACATTAACACAGGCTAAGTCAGTACACTCTTTTCCTCTGAGGTCACCACAGATGTTCTGTTTCTGTATAACATGAATCTCAGTGTTTAATCTATGAGGGACAAATATTGCCCCTGGTCACCTGTTTGTGCTTCATAACCCACTCTGCTACATGGCAACACTTTGTGCTCTCTGCATGTTCCAATGGCCCGAATGTGCAGCCAGATATAGAAAGATCAATTCAAACACAGACATGTATTCCTGAACCAAGAGAGAAAGACAGAGACACATTAATGCTATTGGCTTGTGGGTGTATAAAGGCTAAATGTGAATCTACCATTGAATGTGGAATAAATCAAAATCTTAAGATTTCTGTTTGTTTGTTTAATAAAAATGAAATGCTAATGTTTAATGAAAAATATTTCAGACGTTGTTTTATTCATTTATTTGTAAATTTAGTTTCAACATTTAACATTACAAACGTGAGCACAGTCCCAACTACTACTTCTATCTGCCATTTCCTGTTTGTTTTAGATATGTTACCATCATTTCAAAGAACAGTATAACACTGAGTGCTATTGCGAAACCAAGCTAATGTATAAACAGGGCTTTAGACTGGTTAGTCGCATCTCTACTGCTGTTTATGCTAGCATTATCAGCAAGTGATTAACTTGGGACACAGTGACTTGATAAGTTTTGTTTCTTGCTCCAGTGGACAATGTTTTGTGGGAAAATGTTTTGTGACCAGTGCCCAAAGTGTGAGTGAGTTAGAAAGTTACAATGTGCCTCTGGAACATATTGGATAAGGTTAACAAACACCTTGAAAGGTAAAACAGGTTTTGGGTCATCAGGGTTCCTAACTGGAGCATGAAGATAAGAGAGGGAATCGGCTTAAGCTGGAATGATAAGAGATGGTAAAAATGAAGCTTGTGAGGAAAAGTGCCCATTTTGCTTGCAGGGTTGAGCTGTTTGTAAATGGTGAGTATTGTGAATGAGTGTTGTGTGCCCTCTAGCCAATGCCTCCAGTCCTCAAGCTCACGATTACCCATGTCACAGTTTTGCTATAGTGAACTTGGAGAAATAGTCTGAGACTCAAGCTGCCACAGAGTCTTTTCAGAAGTTTAGAGACTTGATTTTATTCTTGAGAAGCAACGTCAGGGGGCAAGTTATGGAACTGCAAATAAAAGACTATACTATAAGTTAGTGAAGCCAAGAAAGCGCTGGAGTTTGGGTGGAAAACAACATCAGAATTTTATTAAGGGCATGGTAGTCTATGCAGGGCTGCAAGCCTCCATCGTTTTTAGCCATGAACAACAACTGTTTGGGGGCAGAGGTTTCTAGATATTACATTTCCAGCTGATGGTGAGTCAATGACAGCATTTTCAGGAAATGATTAGGAATAATAAGCTGAAGGAGGAGAGTTTTACTGATTGAGGAAGACAAACAAAACTCACCACATGATGTGGAGGATAGATGAGACATGTTGCTAAAACATCCTCCAGCACCACAATAAAGGCAAAGACCCTGGGCCAGCCTTCTCTACCACTCAGAAGGCTAGAGTCTGGAGGGATAAACTGCCTGTGGGTGGTGAGGAGCGAGCACTAGAAGCCTTCCATCCCATGCAATATTCTAGTCCCATCCACTAGAAGCTGCTGAACTTGAGAGCACAATTATGAATAGATAAATCATGAAAGATATACAAGATAAATAATTGCTCCCAAATTAACAAATCATCAATTGTCTGCCAAAGATCTGGAGAGGGAAGTTGTTTTAATAATGAGTTACTGGGCCATCTTGGTGACAGATGGACTCAGCCTGACAGGGGAGAAGCATCACTGCTGCATTTCCAAGGTCATCAATCAGAATATGCAGAATAAAACCACTGCAGTAGTTGGCCAGGGTAACGGGGTTGGATTGGCAATGGGACTGGTGATGGTGGTGATGATCTGGTAGCAAAGGAGGCAGAAGTGGAAATGAGTGAGCACTGGACTGGATCCACAAGCTCCTAAATGGGGTTGGTGCTGCTCATGGGTCTGTCTTTTTGTCTGGTCTTCTGTTATAATAAGCAGACTCAGACAACACATGTAAATTGTTAAGGGTGAAGTTTACCGGCATGCACATAATTAAACAGGTCAGTGAATGAGACTTCAGAGCATTGATGATAAACCAACTGATTTCACGGATACTGAATGTCCAGATCATGGAGCTCTTTAAATGGTAAGAGTAAACAAGATGGCAGCACACACTGAGATAGATACCTGGGTGAATAACTGTTTGCGTAGTGAGTATTATTCACAGGTTTGGAGCAGCAAGACATAGGAGGTAAGGAGACTGGAGAAACTCAAGGGCTAATATTACAGACAGCACTGGAAAAGGAAACATGTCCTTTAGATTATTCCTTTTCTTAAAACAAGCCAGGACTGGTGATCTGGTCAGGTGAGGTGGTGATCTGGTCAGGTAATTGGGGATTTCAGGTCTGGGTGATCATTACTCAGGGGAGCAGGTGTGTCATAACTGTCTGAGATGGGGCTTGGCCAGTCAGTACCTGGTGACTGATAGTGAAAAGAGCCTGACCTCGGTTACACATAGAGCCATCCAATTTTTTCATAAGTAAAAATATCATTTAAAAAAAATATAACCTTTACTTTAATAATAGCTTAACCTTGCTCTAAAATTTTACAATGTCTATAACATCAACAATAAAAAGTAACATTCGTTTGCATTCACAGCATTGGCAAAAGTATTCCAGAAAGACAGTGGTCAACACAATTTTGTCTATTCCTCACCATACAAGATAATCAGGGCCTGGACTGATGAAATGACACTGCCCAGAAGTCAAATGTTGATGTTTTTATATCCCACTTTGTCTGACATGTATACAAAATTACCAGAATATAAAATGACTAAAAAGTGTTTAAAAAACAAAAATAAACACACACACACAAGCACTTCAGTATAACCTTTCCATTTAACACATCCAAGTAGTGAACAAACACATAGAGCAGTGAACAGCCATTAACTGCAGCACCCAGAGTGCAATTGGGTAAAATATATTTTTAAAAAAATCAATAAAATTTTCCATGGCATCATTTGCAAAAAGAGCATCTGTTTTATTGCACTGCATAACAATTCATGGTTTCACTTTAATTTTGTAGAATTCCATTTACAATGCACCTGGTTACCATGAAAACACTTATGCTGGCACATTGTTCCTAAAGCAGTGTACAGACACCCCCTCTATTAAAGGCTCACCATAGATGTGCTGAAGATGGCCACATACAGAGAAACTTGTTATGATGTATACCAGAGTAATATGCATATTAATTATAGATAAAATATACTGAGATAGATAAATGTATTAAAGACTACAGTCAGAATTAAAAAACGTACAGTCAGAAAAAAACACAAGGCACTAGATGAAGATTAAAGTTGTGACTGGTGGGCAATAAATTAATGCACATTTAGTTTTATTGAGTAGGCTTTTCTGCTTTACCCTATATCATACATGTACTTTCATTGGCGTTCTGTTGTGTGAAAGGTGGCAACAACTAATTCGTGTAAATTAAACAACGGTATTCATTCTAGGTGTAGCCTGTAGGTAAAGGTTTGTGAGAATTTTCTGCAGATACACAAGAAACTTGGAAATTAATTCCAATTTATTCCAAATATCAGGCCTGTACAGTAACATCTAGAGTATATAAATAGTGTTTGGAATGATCACATCAACCTTTATCATCTCTCAGTGGCTTTAGAAAGCATTTGGACACTTTTACTCTTACTGACCAGAGCAGAATTAAACTGAGCAATATTGTGGCTACTTACTACTGCGCACAGTCGATAAGCTGATACTCATTTGAGCGCTCAAAACAGGCCTTCACCCCCTCGTCATCCCAAAGATGCTTTGCATGCTCAAAAAAATCCTGTAAAAAGAAAACAAACATCACATATGGTCAAAATGCATTTGTCTGGCAAAAATAAACCAGGCAATTGTCATTTTAACTGAACCTACAAGAGCTTCCAAATCAAATTCTGATGACATAAAAAAAATATTCTCTCTCTGTTCTTTAATCCACAAAGCACCCTAGAATAACAAATACAGCATATTTAGAATAATGTTTTTTAGTAATAGTAATAAAGTTCTTTTCCATAACATCAATAAATGCAGATGAAGGGGATGAGGGGGGTTCTGGGAACAAGGTTTGTTTTTCACACCTCTCACTCAGAGAATACACAGAGCTGTACAGTAATTAGGCCCCTGGTGAGGGTCCATCAAATAATCACCACAATACAGCAAAACAAATGGATACAGAGATGCAAGATGATGCATCACAGCCAATGAACAATACCCTGATCTCTAAGACACCCCACATGATATGCTGTCAAATCTGAATCTTCACCATGACAACTGTACAATATTCTGCAAAACAGCCTGACTCAACACACACACACACTTGTATTCTATAATTAAAATGTTATGAAAAAGTTTTTAGTTTTTAGCATTTATTTTTAGTAGTTCATAAAGTCATTTTCAGAAAAGACAAATAATGCGGAAAAACAATGACAAATGATCAAAAACAATTTTCCAAAGTTTAGCATTTATATGTTTACAGATGTCTTTGGTCAAATTAAGCTGTAAAATAAATTGTTTATACATTTAAATGGAATGGATTTTGAAAGATATCAACAAAAAAACAGACAAAAAAAACTTTTTTCAATTTGAGCAGGTTTTCAATTTAAAAAGAGGGAAGACAACCATAATTCAAATGGGTATATTCTTAAATAAAATATTCTTAAATAAAAATACAAAACTTGCTTTGGACCGCTGGGCAACAGTCCAGTTCTTCTTCTCCTGAGCCAAGGTAAAACGCCCCTGATATTGTCTGTTGTTGTGGAAGAGGAATACAACAACGTAGACAAATTCCTTGACACATCTGTGTGTGGTGGTTATTGATGCTTTGACCCCAGCCTCAGTTCATTCCTTGTGAAGTTCACACAAATTCTTGAAACAATTTTGCTTGACAAGCCTCTCAAGGTTGTGGTTCTCTCAGTTGGTTTTCCTTCCACACAACTTTCTGTTAACACGCTATACAGCTTTTTTGGCAATGAATTTTTGGCCAACCCACCTTGTGAAGGGTGTCAATAAATGTCAGATGGACAACTGTCAGATCAAACGTTTTGTGTAGCTAGTGAACCAAACTGAGACCATTTTGAAGGTTCAGTAAACCTTTGCAGGAGTTTTGGGTTGATTAGCTGATTGGCATGTCACCAATATTCCATATTACTGAGTGGATCTGTGGGATTTTGTGAGGGTGAGCCCAAACCATTTCAATTAAAGGAACCAAAGCCTACCTCAGCCTGTGTGCATTGCAGTTGAATTACTGAAACAAATACGTTTTCCCACAACACTGTAATTTATTGAGATGCACCTGCATATACCTAGTCAAATTTAAGCATGTTTCCAATTGGGTTTTGGGAAAGTACTTTTTACAGAAAACAAACCTAACAAACACAGACACATGCAACAGCAACCGTGTGTTTGTAAGGATGGTGTTACACACACTCCTTCACAGTCAGAGAGAACCAGATCCCTACAGAAAACCAGTGACAAGCCCGGCGCCCAGGGAGCAGAAACAAAAGATAAACATAAAAACAAACTGAACTGTCTATGGGAGGCCTTTCATTCAGCATAGACATTTTCTACCTGCACCATCATTAGTCAAAGAGGAAGCCAAGTGTCATTAGGAGAGCGTTAAGTGGGGCGCTCATGAGTCTCTTGAGAGTGTTTTAATGACAGCCTGAGCTCAGCAGAGCCTCCCAGATGCACTCCACTACTGTCACCACTGAGTGCTACTCACATGCCCTGGGACTTACATACACACATACACAAAATGTGTATTTTAATGAAAAATTCAATTTTTCAAACCAAAATGTATGAATGTATGCTTTACATTGAATGCACAAAAGACAAGAATTTGTTCAAAGTTTTAAAGTAGCATAACATTTTATATAGCTGATTATAAAGACAAACAACCAAAAAGACATTCACCCACCAACTCTATAGTTGAACCTGTCCAGTTGCTTATGAACAAATATCTACTCGAACAGACGACAGTAGCAATTGATAGGGAACAAAACTGATTAAATGAACTATAAACATGATAGGGCTGTAATGTCTCACATAGTCTCTCTAATGTCTCACATAGAGCCGAGTGATCAGACAAGTTTATGACATGCATGACAGTGAATCATACCCCGTTTTAAACAAAACTCTTAGCATAAAAGCAAACTTACATTTATGCATCTGACACAACAAGGGAAAAATAATACTTGTTAAACTGCAGAGTGCTTAAGTGTTTTCCCTTGTTGTGTTGCACTTTTGTATCTTATGCTGTATCCGTCTTATTGCTTGTACTTTTTGTTCGAGTACTGTACTGTACTGTACTGTAGAGTGCCCTTTACTGTACCTGCCAAAGACTTTGTTTCTGACATCCAGTTGAAGACGATAGCCATTACTTCCTTACTTTCGTACTTCTTCTCCACTGTAACTCACTGGCCTCCACAATCACCATATCAATCCCAGGGAACACAAGTACTGATAAAAATGCATAGCTTGAATTCACCGCGAGTTGCTTTGGATAAAACCGTCTGCCAAACGAATAAATGTAAATTTGTAAATATGGTTGAACATAAAATTTGTCCAACCAAGATCTGAAATCTAAGATCTATAGTGTTTCCAATACCATGTTAAGTCTATGTTATGAAGAATTAAGGCACCTCTGAGGGCAAGATGCAAAGTACTTTGACCAAACAAAGTGTAACTAACATTGTGGTTGAAATTATTTACTATACTCCATATATTTACTATATATGTTATATTTACTATTAACTATATACTGTGCGCTTCAGTGTATGCACTGAAGTATATGTAAATCAGGAATAAAATGAAACCTGTTCGCCCATATTCAGAAACGCATCTACGGATAAAGGTACAACACATGTCAATGGCTGCAGAAAAACATGCTCACTGAGACCTTGCACACACAAAACATCATTTTGATGAAGAGGCACTTACTAATATTATATTTGCAAGTTGTGGCGGGACCAAGCACTAGGGTACCACTGACAGGTTTCTCTAAAACCAATGCTCGGGGAGCGCCTGCATTTATCTCGATAAATAATACTGCAGTATTTCCTGCTAGGAGATGGTGGTACTATAACTATGACCCACATCAGCCACATCATTAAAATCATCCCACAACATACCACACATACTTCCCAAGTTTGCACTCAATGCATGATGTGGATAAAACAGACCTCTTGTCTCCCATTTCTCACCATAATTTTGCAACCTTGGCATGGCAACACCATTGGAAATATCAAAAATCTCTTTTTGTGCAAAGACTCATGTGTGTGCCACATTTCATGAATTTAAGCATGTTAAAGGCCCAGAAAACCTTAAAACATTTATGCAGCAGCTATGCACTAAGTGTAAATATCATCTACCTTTTAATAACACTTGGTGAAAATGGCACCAAAAAGTATTTTCTCTGTACTAAGTGCAATCGTGTACAATGCAATTTACACTCTTGTTGATAGAGGGTAGATCTATATTGCTATTAAAACTACTTATTGCAAATTATCTACACCTCAGTATTGCACTACATTGTATAACAGTATACAATAATAATAACATTGTTCCTGTAGCTCAACTAGTACAATATTGCAATAGCAGTGCAAAGGTTTTGGGTTCAATCCCAGGGAATACAAATACTGGTAAAAATGTGATAAAGCTGATTAAAGCCAAATGAATAAATGTAAGTGTTAACATTGCATGCAAATGATAATTTAAATTTAAGAAATTTGATTATGTTCAAATTTCATGAAAAATAAATGCCTGCCCGATAAGATCAACCGCATCTAGAATGACTGTGACACATGCTTTACCATCTACACCACTAGAGTTATTGTCTACCTGTTGTTTATAGTTAGTGTAAATACCCTCTGCCAACAAGGCAGACACCCTGTAAAAACTTCTGTGGGTCTAAAGATATTAGGAATAACATTTAGCATTTTTCCATATTAAATTTTTGAAATTACCATAGCGCCACCTATTGTCTGAGCATGACAAAACTTTTCATGTTTTTTTAGTATGACAAGATGCATAAGCTCACTTAGTTCTGTGATCCTCTGATGTTAAGTTCAGGAACTATAAAGGATTTTTTGGTACATTTGGCCAGGTATACTAAACTTTAATTTTATTGTTATTGACCTAGAGCACGGGTGGGCATCAACTGTCCCTGGAGGGCCAGTGTCCTGCAGAGTTTAGCTCCAACCCTAATAAAACTTCCCTGCCTGTAGCCTTCTGCTAATCCTCATTAGCTTCTTGTGTGTTTGATTAGGGCTGGAGCAAAACTCTGGAGGACACTGGCCCTCCAGGAAGTGGAATGCCCACCACTGACCTAGAGAGTGCAGAAAACTTCACCGCACTGGTTTTACTAAGCTTGAGTAAAAACCCAGGACTAGATTTTTTAAAAACTAGATTTTTAAAATCTTTAAATATAAAATTTTTATCATGAAAAATACCGGTATAAAAAAACCTGTTCCATTTGACATAAATTGCTTGACTTGCCATGGCAACACTGTTCGAGATATCAACAATTCATGATCATAATCTATTCATAATCTAGCATCTTCAATGTTATTTCGTTTTTCTAATGAAGACTGAAGCAGTTTGGATAAATGTAGGACTCTTAAATTCTCTTTGAAGTGACACATTGTTCTGTCAGTTGGTGGCGCTATGACTGTGACTCACAATAGTAACCTAGATGTTTTCAGCTCAAGTTTGAATAAAATCCCTCAATGCATGCAGAAGATATAAGCTACTTCCTGTTTTCATTTTTTGCCATAAATTTATTCTCTTATAAATTCTTGACATCATTTAACAAATCAAAAATTTGGCATTGTCAATGTCTTGCCATAATATTTGCCAAATTTGGTGATAATTCTATAAATGATCCAAAATGGTCGACCTCCTGGTGTAAGAACAATACATGTACCAAGTTTGGTCACCGTGGCAAAATTCCAACACTTTAGTCTAAAAAGTCTATTGGCCTAAATTATATGTGTGCCAAGCTTCAATAGTTTTGTAGCATGTTAAGTGGCCCCAAACCACATAAAGCTTAAGAGTTATGAAGTGTAGCTTTAACATGCCAAAGGAGAACTGGCCCACTCAGTTGAGCCTCATAAGATCCAAGCTTAACTTCATCTATACATCATTGGAGTTTTGAGTTTTGCTTTAACAGTTAGGGTTCATAAGCTATTGCTGACTTTAAGACCGTATGGGAAGTTCCAAAATATTTATGTTATGCTTTTAAATTTGATGGAAATTAAACTGACAAAACTTTTATTTTAACTACCTAATCAAGATGAGTCAGTTGTATTAGCATTAATGCAAAAAGTATTCTGGCATACACATAAGCCTCAACAGTCCATTTTATCTGCCCTATGCTCAGCCAGCATGTACGCTAAAAAAATCAATATACCATTACATAAAAAACCCAATGAACAGAGAAAGCTAAGCAATGAGGCCCAAATACACACAACATTGTATAAACTCATACACACTGTCAAAAGCCTTGATTTACCAACAAAACTAGATTCACAATCACTTAAAAGCTAAATCTAATCTGTATCTGCTTTAATATTACTACTGTTTACAGCACTCTTAGTTTACTGCATCAATGACATCATCAAGAATCCAGCAACACTAAAGCAAAGAGCTGTATGTGTGTGCGTCCTCTGTATATCAGCTGAACTCTGATCAAATCAGCCATATAAAACTAATTATAGCCCAACATTACAGCCCTAGCCCAGCCCTCTGCAACTCAATAGAAATAAGTTTTAATTAGGTAATGGCAGCAAACACATGTGACTATGCACACTACCCTACAGAACTAGCTACCAAACAAAAACTTTGGCCTTTGAAAAAGCATCTGTTTAGAAATCATCCCTAACCTCAGACACTTTTCCTTCTGAACCTCAATTGATTCAAACATATTTTTTACATCTTTACCAATAATGTTTACAATACATACACAATTCAAAATTCCTTGCAATTTTGTCTTGCAAGGTGAAATATTTAGGTAGAAAAACAATTTAATTTATTTATATGGTGCTGTTTACAATTTTTCATTGTTGCAAAGCAGCTTTACCAAAACAAATTTAAGAACTGTTGAGACAAAAACAGCATAAAATAAGGCAAAAAAGTTTTTTTCTAAAGTTTAACGTGTATAAAGTGTCTCTATGATTGTAATTGAAGTGTTATATTTGTAGCAATATGGAATGGATACGTGTTATTTAACAAGGGCATATTCAAAAGATCAGCTTAAATAGCTCAAAACATTAATCTTGATTTTAGCCAACTAACAACATTCAATTTACATCTCAATTACCTTGTATTGGGCATACATCATTAGAACTATTATTGCCAATATATAATGAATATTTGATAAACCACTCTGTTGAGTCAATGAATTGAGTTTATTAAACTCAGTTTCTTTATGTTTCTGAAAAGGTTTGCATAAAATAACTTTATGCATGGGTTTAATTTCCTATCAAAATATTGTGCTCGGTTCTTCTATTTGTTTTAGCACTGTAACAGACAGAGGGATGCAGTATCTTACCTCTGAGTAGTCAAAGTCTGAGAGTGGAGCTATACTTTTAATGTACTCTGCTCTAAAATGGTTGGAAGGGTTGGCGAGAGACACAGGGGGTGTTAAGGTGCTCATGGCAGACACTATTGTCTAAAAAGAGAATCACATAAAAAAACAGAGGGTTTAAGTAGGACAAAAGTGGAACAAGACAAAGCCAAGCACTACTGCTTGACAGTGATTTTTTTTTTGTCAAAATGACTTACCACAATGGCATCTTTTACATTTTTCCGGATATCCAAGATTTTCTGCTTCTTTTCTCTGAACAAAGTGGAGGAACAAAAGTAAGTCATACAAATGTAAGCGCTGCTACAACAGAAATTTACCAATTATTTTGTTATCCTAATTTCTGGGCATTCTGATGGAAAACATGGAAACAGCCCATGTAAATCTCATCTCATGCAAACTGGTAATCTCATGTAAATTGGTAAGTGGTAACACATATTTAGCACATAATCGTTATATTTACGATTACCAATGTACTGTATCCTAATGTACTGCTAATGTACTGCAGTACCCTAATGTACTGCTTATTAATACTGACTAGAAAGCTCCCCATACTGAAGTGTTACTAGTTATTATTTAACAATTTGATCTGCTATGAAATGTAAATGATTAACTTGCCTCCTGTTTAATTATATATATATATATATATATCAGATCAGAAATTCTTACATTCTGATTATGCCTATGATGAACAAAACTGTTGCACACATCTACAATGTCCCAAATGCTGTCGGCAGGCCAAAAATAACTAGTTGTTAACCAGCAGTAATTTAGAAATCACATGGCTGCTAGTACAAGAAAATCCTGATTTATGAGTTTGAAAAAACAACATAAATATAAGTTGTGCAATAATTATATATTTATCTATATGTACAATGATTATTAAAGATTTCATTAAAAGCTCATTTATTTGTTTCCTCACACACACAGTCACAGTCTACTGAAGAAAGCTAAGGTTTGTCTAAAAAGTCTCAATATTAACTACTATATTTTTGCTAATCGTTTTTTTCATAAATACATGTCGCTAAGGGGGTCTGAAAAGTCGCTAAATCTGTTGGCAACACTGGGCACAAAAATGAGGCCCTAAAACGGTCCACGCGCCCATGATGCCCACAGATGATGTCTGCCGATTCAGTTCACTCGCTTCTGCCACAGAAACAAACCAGGCGTACATCCACACCAGCCAAACGCATTACTATTTACAATCCCCATTTCATCCATTTGAAACCACCGATTTACTGGATGGGCACTACAGGGCCCATCTTAATAAACAATGATAACGGAACACACACTTACTCTGCGTTAAAACCGTTGACGTGCAGGATTCGCATCTGTTTGACTATCGTGCTCTTCCCGGACTCTCCAGCACCTTTAAAATAACAAGAAACAAGACGTCAACATGTTCCTAATGTGAGCAGTATGTCCACGGCCACGAGAAATGATCCGTCAAAGGCGCTGTATCCACATCTCGCTGATGCACATGTATCAGACATGAACGGTTCCTGTTCTTACCTAATAAGAGCAGGCGGTGCGTTGCTTTATACGCCTGTCTCTCTTTCTGCAACTGCTTCTCGATCTTTTTATTTGCCTCTCGTTGCGCCTTCTCGTCGATGCGCTGGTCTTCTGTCTTGCTGTTGCCCAAACAGCCCATATCTGTAGCCTCTCTCGTCAAATACAGACTAAATAATAAAATACCAAATCGCTCCTGTAGTGCCTTGTAGAGGGCTGATAAATAGATAGAAAAATACGTGCGCAACGTAAATCGTCCACGAACGTAAGAGATTTAATCGGATATACACATGGTCAATGCATAAATCTCTGGCAGGCATGAAACGGCCGAGGCTTAGACCTCTCTCTCTCTTTCCTTCCCGCAGTTTTGCTGTAATGTGTGTTTGTGTTTGCGTGCCTTTAACTCAGCACTGCCTCTCTCAGCGCTTTACAGGAAGTGACACTCCACGCTCAACTTGCTGATCTCAGGTCAGTCACTCATATCCTCACACCATTTGGGTTTGAAGCTTTAAAGCTTATGTAATCACTCATCATTTTAAGTGACTTTATTAGAGCAAAATCACTTAATTTTCTTGTTCCACACAATTTACAGCAAAACTATAAAACTCATGTAGTGGAGACTGGGGCTAGTTGTTATTCATTTATTTACAGACACAATCATTGCAGTCTTTGCTACAACAAAGCAGTAAAATGTTGCCATCATTATTGCAAAGTATAATTAATTTAATTAGTTTGTTGACTCTTGGTCAAACTGATTTAATAGTGCTTTTCAATTAAAGAAATAATCTGTAATTAATACACTGTATAAATCATACAAAACACATGCAACGCAACATAAATATATGACAATAATATGTGCTCTATAAAACTAACCACAATGTATGCTTGATCCTGTACATTTACAGTAATTCATTTGGCAGACGCTTTTATCCAAAGCAACTTACAGTGAATTCAAGCTATACATTTTTATCAGTACTTGAATCAACAACTTTTACGGTGTTATCGCAAGTTGGTGTATTTACATTAGCATAATTGTACTGCCATGGCTGAAATCATATTTATCTGACCAGTTACAGTTGCCATGATTCAAAAGGTGTCATATTGATCATCAAGTTCAGTATGCAGTGCTTCTGGGCTCAGAGGTTAGGCCTTTACACTCCAAAAGACATGGAGTTAGTTTTCATGCTTGTCGATACTCAGCTGTTTGCATGAGTATTGTAACATTTTTTAAGGTGCCTTGCCTAAGCACACTTCAGTTGCTACCTGCCAGCGCTGGAATCGAACAGAAACCTAACTGACAAGCCTCACTCACTAACCAGTAGGCCACATCTGCCCCATGCTGGATGCTTTATAAAGCCTGTTTCAGCATCACCATTTTAATAGCATTACTTACAATATTTGTAAAACTGCATTTTAAAATTTTGATGTTAAACATCAAAATGTAATTAATGAAGTATTAATTATTGCATCATAATGTGCCCATCTGGGTGGCTGTCCTGCAGGTTTAGTACAAACTAAAACCAACACATTTTTGGTCATGGATTACCCATATCTGACAAAAACATGTCACTTTCAGGTTTCTTAAAAGAACAAACAAATCTGACCATATTAACTCAGTTCTGTCAACAATGCACTGGCTTTATGTCAAGCAGTGTATAAACTTTAAAATTCTGCTGAAGGCCCTAAATGGTCTAGTTCCTCAACACCCAAACAAGCTCCATGCAAAGCAGGCTCTTATGTGTCAGTAGCAAATAAAGGTGCCAATAACATCCACGATGATGGGGAGAGGCCCTTGGTTACCAGTCTCTTCTAGGAGTTCCACTCCTCAGGGACCACCAGCAGGCTTAAACAGAGAAACATGGAAGGTGGGTGAGATCCGGTAATGAGATAGTAAACTAAGGCGGAAGGATACAGGAGTTATTTGTTTAATTATTATGAATGGACCCACATACCTGGGACTTAGTTTCTTGCATGGCAAGTGGAAATGTAGAACCCTGGTTAAAAGCCAGACCCACTGACCCATTCTGGACAGACCCATTCTGGACATTTCTTGGACATTCTGTTGGAGGAGGTTCACAGGCCTGGGCTTCGTTGATCTCGGTCATGATGTCCCATAGGACGGGAGCAACCACGATAGTGGAGGCAGTATACCTTCTTGAGAGAGAACAGAGCGTTCAGATTCGTTGAGATGAGACAAAGCATCAGCTTTAGTGTTTTGTGAACCAGGTCTGTATGTTACCTTGAAGTTAAATCGTATGGAAAACAATGCCCAACAGGCCTGGCAGTAATTGAGTCATTTGGCTGAGGGGAGGTATTCCAGATTACGATGATCGGTGAGGACTGTAAACAGTAATTTGGCCTCCTCCAGCCAGTGCCACCACTCCTCAGATTCTGCTAAAAGCTCTCGGTTACCCACATCGTTGTTTTGCTCTGCTGGTGATAATTTATAAGAGAAGAATGTGCAAGGCAAAATTTTAGGTGTCTAATCGTGTCGTTGAGACAGCACAGCCCCGATTTCTGTGCTGGAAGCTTCAACCTCTATGATAAACTCTTTTGGATCTGGGTGCTGTAGAATGGGGGACGTTGTGAAACAGTTCTTTAGGTCTTGGAACCCTTCTTCACCATGACTGTCAGAGGAGCTGCCACGGAGCTGAAATGGCAAATAAAACATCTGTAGAATTTAGCAAAACCCACAAACCGCTGTAATTCTTTTAACGTTTGGGGTTGTGGCCAGTTTACTATGAGTGTGGCCAGTTTCACCTTCTTTTCCAACATGTCGACACCCTCTCTACTGATGATGTATCCTAGAAATGACACCTTAGTCTTGTGCAATTCACATTTTTCAGCATTGGTATATAGGTTATGATCTATAAATCTTTGTAGTACTGACCTTACGTGTTGGACGTTAGACTGGAAGTCCCCAGAGTAGATAACCCAAAAGACATAACCAAATACTCATAATGGCCGGATGTGGTTAAGATGGCCATCTTCCATTCATCCCCCAAAAACTCTAATCTGGTCACCCTAGGAAAACCAGAAAAAGGAATCACACCTCCTATAAGAACAAATGTACTGACTCCCCACTAAAATTAAAATGTACCCCTAAAACAAATCAACCCAGGTCCAGTTTAAGCTCACACTAGTTTCAGGTCAATTTCAGGTCAGATATCTGATCATTTTTATGACAATTCAAGAAGATTGCATCATAATCTAGACCACCCAAAACCAGTGGGATTAACTATTAAACATTTTATTATTTACTTGCCTACCTCCAGCTCAGTTAGCTTCTACATTGTAGCTCCCTGCCTAGTCACAGCAAGTGATGTTATAGCTGCAATTAGTAACATTATGCTTCTGTCACCATCTCTGTTTCTAACAATTATCAGTCACAAACTCAGATCCAGCTGTTTTTAATCAATTTAAAAATTAATCGGTACTATTTTTATCCAAGATAGATGAAAGCCATTACAAATGTCTTCTTAACCTGCCAGAGAACTGGCCCTCCCAGTTGAATCTAGATTTATCTCAAAGTTTTATTCTCCACCTATGCAGCATTGTAGTTTTGTTTTTGTGAGCCCTGGGTGAGCCCTGCTGGTGAGGAACCCACGGTGGAGGGAGGAGAGGCTGAGCAGGGCATCTTGGAGGGCCGTAGTGAATGGGGAAAGCCAGGGTCTGTAGAGGGGGAGCTAAAGGATGGACTCTAAACAAAACAAGAAATTAAACCAACCAATGACAATTTTATTGCAAATATACCTTATCTCATAAGACCCAAATATAGAAAAAATGCCCCAATTTTTTTAAACCTGTCTGATGGTATTGTAGGAGGCCTCTGATATGGATAATGAAGGATTGTTTTTGTAAGTTTTTAGAGAAATGTTGCAATATTGCAACGGTGAGCCTAGTTGGGAGCAGAAATTCAGCATTTGCACCCACTGTCAGAACAAATATATAGGGCAACTAAGGGTTTATTTAGAGTGTGGATTGCTTACAAAGCACTATAATAATAATAATAATAATCATCCAGCAGACCTTATTATGACTTATGAATTATTAAAAATTAAGAGTTATTGAATATTGGCTGATTCTCTTCCTCCACTTCTTTGACATGGAATTGGACATCAGTAATTAGGAGGACATTTATGTAAGAAGTAAAATGTAAACCCCCAGACCTCTTGCATCCCCACATCTCAGAACATTAACACCTGTCCCTGAACAATGCACCATGCAATTACCTATATTTCTGAACATTCACACCTGTCCTTAAATAACCATCTTCCAAAGCATTCCACAAACAACGTCTGCTTTGTAACAAGCAGATATTTGGGCAAACAAACAGTCACATTATAAGTTAACCCAACAGTTAACTATATTTTACTGCTAAGATACAGGAACTCAAAACTCAAGGAATTCAAATACTGTTACTGAAAGAATTCATTTAGAATGAATCAAATCTGGTCTAAACTGAAATCTATAACAAACAACATATTTAAATACATCTCATCAAATACATTATATTTCTGTAAGTATTTCTCCTATGTGAGTATTTGAGAGGTACAATGTCCCCATGTAATGCAAGGTGCACATGCTATTTTGGCTGTCATTCTCTCCCAACGTTGTAAAATTACAACAAAGATATAACAAGCTAAAAAAAGTTATTTAATGCATGCATTTCACAATAACTAAGTATTTACACGAAGTAGATATTCTAACAAACACAGAAAAAATATGTCATGGGTTGTACTTACTTCAGTATTAAAATATCCTGTCCAGTAAAATAAGGACATATTCTTCCAGTAAATTTTGCAGACTGTTTGAGTTCATACACTATAACCATAACTATATACTGAGACCTATAAACAAATTTACTAGCCAAAGGCATTGCAAGGCTAAACAATAGAACGCACTGACTATGTTAATGTAGTACAAAAACAAAAAAAATTGCAGATGTTTTTTTTTGGGAGAGCTAAAAATGTTGTTGTAAATTTACAACCACAGGTCTTAGACCTATTCTATGTATCCTTAAATTCCTATTCTTGCTTTATGTGAAACCTATTATATTAGTTGTCTAATAGTCATAACCCTTGTGCTAAATTCACTCTGACAACAAGATGACCTCACTTACCTGAGTACATTTTAAGCACTGTATCGGTATTCTAACACTGCTTTTCCTCAGCCTGTCCTTGCTTCTTTATATTTTTATGTATGAAATAAAACAGCTGTCAATAATAATCATACATAATTCAAAGCATTTGTTTGTAATTTACTCATGCGTGAAATAAAACTATTGTATGTAATTATGTTTTTTGTCAGAGCTGATTTCCAAAATCTATGGCCACGACAGTTTACTGATAGAAGGTTTTGTGTTTGTTTGACTACAACTTCAAAATATACAACTATTTACAGACAGTTTACAGACACGACACCTGTTTTTACAACAGCTCTGTTTAACGTAAATTACAAATATTAAGTGCTGTGAGCAAAACCACTGTGAAATATGGGGAGTCATTTGATAATGTTTAAATGTATTTTAACAAAATAACATTTTCCCATTCTGATTGCTGTAGCACACCACCTAATTACTACAGATGAAATTTTATTGATATGTCATTTTATACAGTTGTGGCAGTGGATTATTTATGAAAAATATTCACTAAAAATCACAAAAATTAACAATAAATAAACAATTTACATTTTTTTTTCAGAGGGGGTTCGGGTGATTTAAGTTTAGAGCTCTCACGGCCTGGGGAAAAAAGCTGTTGAGCAGTCTTGCAGACCGGGCCTTAATGCTCCGGTACCGTCTTCCTGATGGCAGGAGCTGGAAGAGGTGATAGGAGGGATGGGTGGGGTCCTTCACAATACTGGAGGTTTTACAGCAGCATTGTGTGAGGAAAATGTCCAGAATTGAGGGCAGAGGGGCACTGATGATCTTTTTAGCTGTGTTCACTGTCCGTTGTGGGGTTTTCCGGTCAGCAGCACTGCAGTTCCCATACCAGACAGTGATGCAGCTGGTCAGCACGCTCTCAATTGTGCCCCTGTAGAAAGTGGTGAGGATGGGTGGAGGGAGACTTGCTCTTTTTAGCCGGCGCAGGAAGTGTAGGCACTATTGCGCCTTCTTGGAGAGTGATGTGGTGTTGGTGGACCAGGTGAGATCCTCTCTTATGTGCACTCCCAGGAATTTGGTGCTGCTGTCAGTGGGGGGTGGTTTACAGGGTTCTTCCTGAAGTCCATCACAACCTCTTTTGTCTTGCTCACATTAGGGGACAGGTTGTTTGCACTACACCATTTGACCAGTTGTGCCACTTCTTCTCTGTAGGGTGTTTCATCATTGTTGCTGATGAGGCCTAACACAGTTGTGTCGTCAGCAAACTTGATGACGTGATTGGAGCTGTACTTGGCAGTGCAGTCGTGGGTCAGCAGAGTGAAGAGCAGCGGACTGAGCACACAGCCCTGTGGGGCACCTGTGCTCAGTGTTGTGGTGCTGGAGGTGTTGCTGCCAACATGGACTGACTTAGACCTTCCCGTTAGAAAGTCCAGGATCCAATTACAGAGGGAGGTGTTTATGCTAAACTCAGCAAGTTTAGTTTGTTTATGAGTTGTTGTGGTATTACTGTGTTAAATGCTGAGCTGAAGTCAATGAAAAGCATTCTGACGTATGAGTCCTTGTTTTCTAGGTGGAAAAGGGCCAGGTGTAGGGTGGAGGAGAGTGCATCGTCTGTGGAGCGGTTTGGACGGTATGCAAACTGGAGTGGATCTTGTGTGTTGGGGAGGCTGGATTTGATTTTGCACATGACCAACCTCTCAAAGCACTTCTTCATGACTGGAGTCAGTGCTATGGGACGGTAGTTATTTAGGCAGGTCACATGTGCTTTCTTTGGGACCGGTGTGATTGTTGTGGATTTGACACATGTGGGGACAACTGCCTGGCTCAGCGAGGTGTTAAAGATGTCCGTTAGGACATCCGTTAGCTGTGCAGCACAGTCTCTCAGTACACACCCAGGTATGTTGTCAGGACCCGTAGCCTTGCCAGGGTTAATCCTAGATAGGGTCTTCCTCACGTCAGCTGGAGACAGACAAAGCATCTGGTCGTTGAGAGGTGTGGGCAGTCTTTTTGCAGGCGTATTGTTCTGTGTCTCAAACCGCAAGTAAAAGTGATTGAGTGCATCTGGGAGGGATGTGTCATCATCACAGGCCTATGGTAGGGGCTTGTAGTCAGTGATGGTCTGAATGGCTTGCCACAGGCTCCGTGTATCTCTGCTGTCTGTGAAGTGGTTGTTGATTTTTTGAGCTTATGACCGTTTTGCATTCTTGATTCCATGGGACAGATTGGCTCTTGCTGTTTTGAGGGCCGCTTTGTCTCCAGATCTGAAAGCTTAATCTCTGGCCTTTAGCAGCCTACGAATCTCTGCTGTCATCCATGGCTTCTCGTTTGCACGTGTAGTGATGGTCTTGATGACTGTCACATCATCAATGCACTTTTTGATGTAAGCAGTCACAGTTTCGGTGTATTCCTGCAGGTCTGTGGTATCGCTGTAGGTGGCTGCCTCTCTAAACAAGCTCCAGTCTGTGCACTGGAAGCAGTCCTGTAGTTTAAGAGTGGTTAAAGTTTGCGTCTTTAAGTTTGCGTGGTTAAAGTCACCCGCTATTATGAAGAAGCCGTCGGGGTTAATTGTTTGTTGTTTGCTGATGGCGCTATACAGCTCGTGAAGCGCGTCCTTGGTGTTTGCACACGGGGAATGTAAACCATACAATAACAACAATAACAATGACCGTGAACTCCCGCGGCAGATAGCATGGACAGCACTTCACAAACATGAACTCTACCAGCGATGAACAGCGTTTTGTAGTTAGCACAGCATTGTTACACCATTGTATGTACATGCGTAATCCACCTCCGCGCGTCTTACCAGACAGTGTTGAGTCTCTGTCCGCTTGGTAGCAGGTTAGCCCGTGCAGTTGGATGGCGGAGTCCGGGGTGTTGTCGTTTAGCCATGTTTCAGTGAAAACAAACACACAACAGTCCCTTGCCTCATGCTGTGTTGATCGACTGAGTTGAATCAGGTCCAGTTTGTTGTCCAGAGAGCAAACATTTGAGAGCATGAGTGATGGAATCGCCGGTCTGGTGGGGTTAGCCCTTAGCCTAGCTCGTACACCCCCTCGCTTACAGTGCTTCCTGACGTTTAAGCGGTAAAATGATACTGTTTGACTACGAGGAGATGAGACTAACAAACATAAAAGCACTGTTTTTAGAACCCGGAGTAGCCGCTGCGTCCGAACATGCCGCCATCTTGGATCTGATGGCAGCGTGGATCTTCAGTTGCCTTTAGACGCTTGAAAAGATCGCATACATTTGATTTGCTTGCAGGGATCCTGGATGACATCCAATCCAAATATGGTATCTCTTAGAAAATAGTCAGAATAACAACTGATAGTTGATTAAATTAGAAACAATTTAAGGTGTTTGGTGAACAGAGTCAGCAAGAGTTGATTGGTCTTAACTCTGCTGAGGCAGTGACACTGGAGAGTGAGGAAGATGCAGAAGGAGATGAGGTTCAGGGCACCTGTTCTATTTTAAACACTAACAGTGAGTTGGAGTATCATCTACCCAAGCATCAGCGTTGTGTGTGTCATCATCTTAATTTGGTGGCTACTGTGGATGCTATCAAGGCAGAGGACAGCAGTGAGGTATACAAGAAGCTTACCTGTTAAAAGTTAGCAAAATGCCACACATTATACAATAAAACCAGTCTGTCTGCCATCAGTGCCGAGATCATAAGCTGTGATTCATTCAGCCCAAACAAACAAGATGAAAATGTAAGTCTGGTTGCTTAATCTCACATTGTTCTAATTTGAGTACTTAAGGTGTTGGTGTGTCTTGATTTTGACTTTAAATAGGCTAAATCCTGCTGAAGTTTCTTATCTCTCTGAATACTGCATTGTGATGAAGCCTGCATCCATGGCCTTGGACATCCTCCAGTCTGAAACAAACACTCAGATGGGGTGGCTGCTTTTCACATCTACCTTCTTGATTCCAAACTCAAAAAGATGATTCAGTCAATGTATGTCTTGACTTTATTCACACTCTACAGCAGGCTCTACAAAAGGGCTTTGGAGAGTTATGGAAAATTCTGAACTCATCAGTACTGCAATTCTTCTTCTAAAATTCAAAACGTCATAGACAGACAAGGCCCACATTATAAAAGCAGGTAAGATGTTCCTAATATTTTGTTTATGAATACAGACTATCTGATGATTGGTATTGGTAAATATCAATTGGTATTTTGCCAGTTTCTGCCAATTTCTTGTTTTTTTAATGTCAGAAGTTATGCGTACATGTTTCTTATCCCACTTGTGAGCTTAAGTGAGTTAATCTATTGATTCAATACTTATTTACTTCCCTACCCTATACAGAGACTGTGAAACAGTGAAACAGTTTTTCAGTGCTAGCAGTCAAAAATAAAACAGTTGGAGAAATGTATGCTGTTGTTTTGTTTTTTCCCTGATAAACATCCATAATAAAGACACTGTAAGATACACTTTTAATTTGCAGGGGTATAATGTGGAATAATATTCACAACATAATACTCACTACACATTACTCTTGAGTACTTTTAAAAGGGCTACTTTTTACTCGTACTTTGAGTAGGACGGGTACTTTTACTCTACTTGTGCTACATTTTTGGGGGTGTAATAGTGCTTTTACTTGAGTATGATTTTGAGCACACAAGTAGGTGATATAATCTAAACTATTTGTTTAGAAGATGATTCTTATTAAACCATGATGTGATACAGAAAAGTAACATTACTAAAAAATGGTTTCAAGTGTAAAACATGAAAATGAAATTCATTTTCAAATGAACTTCTAAAATATTTGTGTAAATGTACCGACACTATATAACTGCGGAATGGAACTGGTTAGAATGGAAGTTTTGGTCTCCCTCTAGTGGATATGATAAAAAATTGCTTTAACAGTTCACCCAAAAAAGTGAACACGGTGTAAAGAGCAACAAAAAAGCATTTGCTTTGCACAAAAGTGTAAATAAAAGGTAAATGCTTTTAACAATGTGTTAACAGAGGGTAAATGCTACAAAGTCTTAACAGAGCACTTCTACACTTTATACATCATCCTTTTAATTATTTTCCCTTTAATTGTTACTTACATACATTTATTAATGGACAGTCGTTAAAAGCATTTCACGGCATGTCACTCTGTACGAAGATGTGACGAAAAATCTGAATCTAATGGAAGGTAGATGCTGTAACAAAGCGGACAGAGTGAAGCGTAGGATGGGGTTTTATTTGACCACAAAGCAGATGGTAAAGGTAGGTAACAAACTTGAGAGCAGGGAACGCAGGAGCGTGGAACTGGCGGTGGTTTCTGGTTTGTGTCGTTCCGTAGGATGGCGAAGGAATCCGGGGAGAGTTTCCTAGTATGGCGAGGGAGAACGGTGATCGGAAAACCAGGGGACGCACACCTCAGAGACACAGGAACTGGGACTGAGAAACACAGTTAAGGAAGATGGGTTCGTATATGCACTGGAATACGGCATACGATACCATATAGAGTCCGCGACGAGTAATCGAGACCGGACCACCGTCAGGGCGGAACAGGTTTAGGTGACGAGGCGATGAGGTGCAGCAGGTGGCAGTGAACGTAACGGAGTGGGCGTGGCATGTGAACGTAACGGAGTGGGCGTGGCATGTGAGTTTGTGACAGATGCTGTTTACGCTGTTAAAAAAGGAGGATCTTCTGCAGTTTATACTACTTGCAAATGCAAATAGTGGTAATCAGTATCTCAGTATTATACAGCATTATAAAACAGTATACAATAATAACATATTGCGGGCAAACGATCATTTAAATTCAAATTTTACATCAAGTTTACATCATTTAGTAAAAAAAAATCTTACTTTAATAAAAATACATAATAAACACAATAAATGTAACTATTAAAAGGACCTGTTTTGTTATAAGGGCCACAACTGTTTTATTCAATAACAGTTTACTAAGTCTGGCCTGAGAAAACTTGACGGTCCTGTCATGCTTTTCAACACTTATATGCACCTCGCTCCATAATAAGAAGGCAGTGTCAACATACTTTTGGTAAAAATACATTTTAATAAGTACATCAGTCTATTTTTTTGTGATAGTTAGTGTTATAGCTTTGACTTAAATAAACTCAGTGATAAATGGGGGCTGGTGCTTAAGCACACACACACACTTTATCCTGTGCTCCCTACAAACAGCTGCTTTACGGAACCTGTGCTCCTTATTTCACCTTAAAAGCTATTGACAATTACATACAATAATGAAATGTAAACTTGCAATGGCTGGTACTTTTTTGAAATCTAGATTGTAAACGCAGTAACCAATTTTCTGAAGAAAAGCACAAAGAGAAACATATGGGTAGTTGTCGTTACTGTGGCAAACCTGGTCACTGGGAAATTAAATGCAGAAATAGCACTATGATACTGCTAACTAAGCTAATGTTACATAGCCACTTTAACATCCACAACCATAGGCAGTGTCACATCCGCAACCTTATCAAACTCAGTGGACTAGACCTAGAGTTGCCTACAGAGTGAATGACCCCAGGATCTATGATCAGTTTGTCTTTTACCAACAATGAATAAACATGGCCAAACAGGGATTTGCTGATTGATCTCGTTGCTCACGCCATGCAGAGAATTGCTGAAAACACAGAAACCTGTCATTAAAAGCTTGTTATCTAAAGGCATTTTGAAAGAAACACACCTTACAACACTGTAATATGCTCTGGCGGTTTGCCCTCCTCCCTGCTTATCGTGGTGATGAAATACATGGCAGACCATATTTACTAAATGGCAGGAGTGAAAAAGTTGATTGAAAAGGTGTCATATCACAAGTTCAGTATGGAGTGCCACAGGGCTCAGTGCTTATTTCAGGCCTTTAGTTTTTGCTCTGTACCTCTGTACATTTGTACCTCTGGTAATAAACAATTATTAAGAGACATGGAGTTAACTCATTGTTATGCTAATGAGTATCATATACATTTCCAGTGATTGTAAAACTCAAATATATCTTGACTCATGCTCACGACACAAGCTTTTTATGTATTTGACACCAAAAAATTAATTAATTCATGACATTGATTATTGTAATGCTCTAATAGGCGGCTGCTCTGACGATTTAATTCAAACAAAACTCCAGCTAGTAATAAATGCAGCACCAAGAATTCTTACGCAAACAAACAAGTATGACCACAGTAACCAGTTTCTGTCAACACTGCACTGGCTGCCTATCACATATCATACTAACTTTAAAATTCTGCTGATCACCAACAAGCCGAATGGTTTAGATTTTCAGTACCTGTGTAAACTCTTCTCTTATTACAGTCCGTCACGTTCACTGCAGTCAGAAAATGACAGTTAATATACCCAAAGTTCAAAGTCAAGCGCAGGTGGTAGATTCTTTTCATATTTGGTACCCAAACTCTGGAACAGTTTGCCCAGTGTTGTCTAGGAGGCAGATACACTATTTAAGTTTAAATCTAGATTGAAGACTCACCTCATTAATCCAGCCTAAACAGTTTTATGAATTAATCTCTCAAATTGCTTAACCCTCCTGTTATGTTGCGGGTCAAATTGACCCATTTTAAAGTTTAAAAATCTAAAAATAATAGACATTGTAGTAGCAAGTTCACACACCATATTATTGTGACTTTTTAATAAATCTTAATATCTTTACAAATTTCATGACTGATGGAGACAAACATTTGTGCCAAATGATCTGCTATCTATCTGTCTGACCTATTTTACAGCATCCTTTTGATGGTAATTACATTTTGCATTATTCAGTGAATCTGGTTGTCAGGGTCTGGACAGAAACCAAGCAAAGATTCAGTTGCAGGTTAGTCATGTATTACATAAGAAAACTTTTCAACAACAATAGTTATAGTCCAAACATAAATAACAGAAATTCAGCACGGCAGAGAGAAACTGAGCACTACAGGTAAGAATGGAGTTATTGGGCAGCTCACAGGTCTTATTCATGTTCTTCTCCACCCCTTAAGGAAACAAGAGAATAGTTCCAGTCTTGTTCCAGTCACAGGATGCAGATAAATCCTTCTTGACACAGAGGCCTCCTTGTGAAAGCCACACCAGCCTCAATGCTGTTTAACTTCCCAGAACGACCCGTTAAACAACATGATCATCTCTTGCCTACATTTGTCAAAGGTGTTGCAAAATTGGGTCTTAGACTCCCAGTCCCCACTTGCCCATGTCTTTCCTGTGAGTAGAGTGATGACATAACATTTATGACAATTTTGTCCTCCCCTGAAGAGCAGCATCAAAGCTGCAGAGAGAAAACCAACAAACACTAGTATAGAATGCTCACCAGGAAACAGGATCACCATCATAAGTGGGTTGTTAGTGTATCCCCTGATGCAAGAGAGGAGTGTGACAATAATGTTTACATATGGTCAGCAACACAGAATAATATCAGAATTTACAGAAATAACCCAGGTCAAAAATATACATACAGTTGATTTTTAACACAGTGCAGCACTGCTTATTAGGAAAATTGTCTATGGAAAAATGTCATGCACATTTTCTAAGTTTACATACATGTTTGTTTGCTGAGGTCATCTCTTGTTATAGTGTGTATTAATCTCTCTATTGTTCTCATTGTGAAAAGATGAAAATTATATAGTCACTGCTGAACAGGGGTCAAATATGAAGAATATTACACTTATCTCATCTCATGATGCTAGACATTTAATAATAAAAACAGTTTGAATGTTCCTAAAGCTTTCAAAATAACATTCTTACAATTTTGTTACATAATGAAAAATTACAAAAATATTCTTACAACACTTATCTGTCACTCTAGAATTGATCTAGAATTGAAGAAAGTAATGCTTACACAACAGGTAAAACTCACTGAATAGAGAGTTTCTTATCAATTCATGCCTTGAATAAAGTTCAGCCATTAACCAGGGAATCAACACTTATCTGTGAACTTACACCTTTGACCATATATAACCTCCTTTTTGTTGTATGGTTGACATGTTTACTAAAAACAGTGTTTACTAAAATTGTGCCTAAACATACAGCTCCAGTTTCAACAAAATGACTCAATGCACGCTGAGATACAAGACACGTCTTCTTTCTATTTTTTAGTATGTTTGTTGTGTTGCCACATTGAACATTGAATATCAAAAATCCTTTGTTATTTGCATATTATTACTTAAAAAATTTGAAAAGACATTATTTGAAAATTTTGATATGTTACAGTTACATTACAGTTACAGTTATATGTTATTGTTACATGGCAACAATATTAAAGATATCACAAATCCTTTTGGAATTTTATATTAGCCATGACATAATTTTGACCATGTCTAGAGTTACTTAATAACAAATGTAAGTGGACTATTTTAAAATGTGTTGTAAGTGGTGGAATTCCTGTTGCCAGTTGGTGGCGCTATGTCCACCAATTATATCAATGTCAGTAGCTCATTACAACAAACGTTGCCAAGTTTAATGTAAATGGCTCAATGCATGCTATAGATATTATCTGTTTTCATTTTTTGCCTTCTCAACTGAGAAGTAACTTAAATACCCTACAAATACAATGCAAATAATTTTACCCCCTCACCCAGGCAACACCGTTTTAAACATCAAAAATGTCTTGCTATGATGCTTCCATGAGCCCTAAACATAATAATAATTCTAAATAAAACAAATAGCCCTTTGCACTTTCAGGACTTGGACCCTAATGTAATGGACTTTATAGATCCTGTATTAATAATTTACTTAATAATGGTGCCAGCCTGATTAATTCTTGTGCCACCTTGTCTCTGTAAAGATGCTTTGCAACAATAAATGTAATATTTTTCAGATTTGTAGACAAAACAATGACATAATGAGTTCTGATATCTTCAACATGTTTGCTGTTTGGTCAATTGTTTTGTTCTTAAAAAAGGTTGTTTAATTGTCAGATTCCATTGTGACATTTTGGAGCCAGAAAGCATAAAGTGTTTAAACACTGAATATATGTTCTCTGACTGTTTTGGTGGAAATATTCAAAACCTTTCTAAACGTAAAACTTGAAATACTACTTTAAATTAAACTGTAAAGAAAAGTAAGTAAAGAAAGTAACAGTCAGAGATAAATCAATGGAGAGAAATAACAAACGGGGTATGAAACTACCCTCACATAACTTACAGGTTCCACTGCAATCACACGCAGATGGCTTTATTTCATTCGCTGTAGATACTGTGTGGGTTTTGCGTGTGTCCAAAGTTACTAGGTTGTTTTTTGGACTCTACTTAAGGTCTCCCTGGGTTGCCATGGTTCAGACTGTGACCCGTCATCTGATAGTCCGTGCCATCGTAATAGCGAAGACGTAAACGCTGATTGGTTACCATCACTTCCGTTAGTCTTTTGGCATCCCCGCGCCACCTCGCGTCACTCGCTCTCACGCTTCATTCATTCTTTGCAGTTTCGCATGAGAAGATCGAGCGCGAGACGAGCCTCCGTCGAGTTCACACCTGCCCCAGACTGTCTGGAAGACCCAGTAGATATGGTAAGCGCCGTTGTTCATTTCTTTAAGTTGTCTTGTATTTGCTTCTATTTGTAGATACATTTAAAGTCGCTACAGTATAGACTGAGAAAAAGTTGTCGTGCTTAGTAGTAACACGAATTGTTATATAAAATAAAAATACAATTATTAGTTTTGTTATATTATTTGATTTAACCAACAAAAGCCATTTCAAAAGCCAGTACAATGTGTGTCCTAAGCTAACAAGTGCACAATTTTAACAGTTCTTTTCAACACTTGAAACAACTTTTTATGTATGCATACATAAGGACAGAAATGCATTCACCACATGTATTGCTTATACAATTGCTGGACCCTTTCAGTTTATAATGTAACCCCTCATTCATTGCACACGTCATGTCAAGTCATGGCACAAAAGTTTGATGTCAAGCTAACCTGTAGGGGATTGGCGCTAGCTCATATTACCTGAGAAGCCTCCCATCCTCACCATGTGTTACTGTTTCTCAGTGTTCTTTTGATCATTCATATAGGGGCGTAAGGTATTTACATCTAGATTCAAATTGCCACTATATGAAAGTACAGTGGTGAAAACATTAAAAACATGCTTTGCAGTTAAAACAGTTCACATAATACCCATATTCCAAACTTTTAAACTGTTATCTTAACTTATAATTGTGTGATAGAATACAATTATATTGTACAAATTCTAGATCACATAATTAGCTCTCTGTAATGTGTATTAGTCCTTTGGCTTTGCTGCGAGGGAGATTTGAAGCTGTGGTGAAATTATTATCTGTGATTTACTGGCCTTTGGCCGAAATAGAAAAGATGCCATGTTGGATTTGTAGTTAGATAACTATCATCAAAAGTGCAACATCATCAAAAGTGATTATGCATTTGAATTGAATTTCCTATGATCTTTATAAACGTGTAAAAAATATGATAACCATTTAAACATACACCAACATTTAAGTCATTATTTACTACTGTTTTCATAATTATGTCATGATAACTTACAATTAACATTAAGATTATTGTTATAATGTTAAGATGCCATTTTGAATGTGTATACATGATTCATGTATAAAATCTGCAAGAACAATATTATTTTCACTTCACCTATTTGACTTCTCTGATGATCTCATTTAGCGATTAGTTGGTAAACAGTAAAAGTTTGGAAGGAGTGGGCATGTTTCATGTTTCTGAATGTTTGCCTTCAGCAAATTTGAGTCATTGTATTTGTGTGACTGTTTAGGTCCAAACAGAGAGTGAAAGTGAGAGGTAGAGGGAAGAAGCAATGACCTGTAAAACAAGAGGGAGCACAAGTTTGTTGTCATTTAAGTTATTTCTGTATGGAATAAAATCACTGTCAGTAATAGGTAATTCAAAGCACGTGTGTGTAATTTGAATGTACTTGTGCATAATTTAAAACAATTGTATGTAATATGTAATTATGTTTTGAGTTGGATGCCATGAGTTGGATGCCAATCTATGACAGTTTACTGATACGGCCATGATATGAAATGTATGGATTTACTGATATGAAATTTTGTGAGTTTGTTTGAGTACAACTTCAAAATGTACGACAATGACAGTTTATAGACACACTGCTTGTTTTTACAACAGCTCTGTTACGTATGATTATTATTGACAGTGATTTTATTTCTGCTGAAATTCAAGCAAGTTAAGGCGTTGTATTTTAGCACAGGGGTTAAAAAACAGCCAACCCCACCAAGGCCCCCAAACTAACTTCAGTCTACAATTGGTTCACATCCCTTTTGAAACCTGTATACTACTTTCATAGTTTAAAATCTAGTGCCAGAGTGCATCATACTATTCTCATAAGAGGAAAAGTGCTTCTGTAATGTAAATTGATCTTCTTGTGTTCACAACTTGTGTTCAGCAATCAGGGGTTAGGTGCCTCACTCAAGGGCACTTCAGTTGCTACCTGCTGGTGCTGGAATTGAACCAGCAACCTATTGATTACAAGCCTGAGTTTTTAACCAGTAGACCACAATTGCCCCCATAAGGCATACACAAAATTTCTGTGAGAAACTGAAGGTCATTGAGACTCAGAGCAAACACAAATCTCACATTCTACATCCAAACTAATGTGAAAACATCTAGGGGTACATATGTAACTGAGATAGGGAGCGAGACACTGTGTCAGGGCTTTGTTTTGTTTCATCTGCACCCAGGTCTGAGCACATGTGAAAACACAGCTACTGCATTTATAGGCAGCAAAAGTCATGTGACATAGTGATGTTCCACGTAATCTTTAAAAGCTGCCTGCAAAAAAGTTAATAATATTTATAGTTTAAATGAAGGCTGTGCAAGCATAACTGAACCAACATGGTGCAGTATTTTGTTCGCTGTTTTAGGGAACCAGGTTGCATACGTAAAATGAGTTGTTCCCTTTCAGAGAACCTGAATGCTGCATCATAGGTTTGATGATATGGGGATCATTATTGCTTATTGCATCTCACTAGGGGAAGGCCTGCCCCAGATGTTGTAAAACATTGGCACAGAGAACATCAGGAACAGAAGAAGACTTGCTAGCCCAGGAGGACTTGAGCACATAATTTAAATCAAAACCAGCCTGCTTCAGAACAAACATCACTTAGAGGTGTACCCCCAACAATTCTACACTTCTAGTAGAATGGGCCCTAATACCTAGACGTGGTCGTTACAGGCCTTGTAAGCTAGGGTAATTTTATCTGTGATCCAGTGAGTAAAGTGAAGTGCTGTTTGGTAACTGGTGCAACTACCAAAAAAGACTAAGAGCTGAATGGTCATGCCAATGAAAAAGCACTCAATATTGGTAGGTTTCGCCCCGAAGGTGAACCTTCTATGAGAAACTTTCTGTGTTCTGGCAGAGTCTTGATGTTAACATATGAGTCCTTTGGATATATGTGACAAACCAGTGGTCAGACTGAATTTGAGTGTCAACATTTTTAATCTGTGTCTTCTAAGAGACTGATTCAGGTGATGCAGATTTAAATGGACTCAACACTACGTCACATGACCTTAACCTACTTATAAATAGGCGTGATTTCACAACAGTTTAAACCCAGGCACCCCTAAAGCATGTGTATCATATCAAAGCCATAACATAGTGTCAAGTTCCCTCAAAGGGAACTATTTTTGTTTTTTCTGCTCTTTTGTGTTTCAGAACCATTTTGAAGCAATTGACAAGCTGCTGAACGCTATACTCGACAGCCTTTTTGGGGAAAGAGGTTTGTGGTTTTTCATTTTACAATGTTTATGTCAAGTGTCCAATAGCAAAATTATGTAGTTTCATGCTGTTTTTATCCTTTTCATTTAGAAAATCTGTTTTCAACATTTTAAAATACTTGATCTGGTTGCTCTACTCTTGTTTAATTTTCAAATTTAATCGTTAGGACTGACTATCTATAGGCAGGCAGAAGGTAGAGGCAGACAGCAGAAGAACAATTGGGAAGTCAAAACACAGGCAATGGCAGTAACAGTAATCTAACAATAAAAATAGCCTAAAGGATTTGTTACTGATAGCCTATCCGTATTAATTTAGTTATGCATATTTTAAAAATCAAATGTTAAAAATTTTATAGATCAAAAGGCTGAAGTACCATTTAAGCCCATGTTTGTTCCAAATAAGACCACAACCATAATTATTGACACAAAAATAAAAAATAAAATTAAAAAATTGAAAATAGTAAAAACATATTTATTCAGTAACATGTTATTTATGTTGTTAATTAATTTGTTGAATTTGCATTTAATGTTTGCTTTGTAACAGTGCACCGCCACAAACATGACTAAATGAGTAGGTCTAAAACTAATTTTCATTGGTTTCGTTATTTAACATTTAATTTAATATTGACAAAATGTAATTACTTTTTGACAAAATAAAAAATGCATTTGTTTTAAAAAGTAGTAAATAACAAGACAGGTTATAAATAACAGGCTTGCACAAAATATCCAAACATATAAAGGATTTAATCCAGAGTTTCACAGGCAAGACAGGCAGGAACATGCAGCATTATGACCGACAACAATAAACAAACAGGAAGCCGTTTAAATGCAAGACATAATTAAACATAAAGGTGATACCAATTACACATAACAAGCACAGGAAGTCCACAGGACGACCCACTCAATATAGGCCAGAAGGCTCTCCTGAGGACCTGTTCCAGACAACTTTGCTTTGGTGGCACTGCTGAGCAGGGCATGGTACAAATGGCAGAGAGAGAGAAGTCATGGTGGATTGTTTGCTCATCCAGTGACACAAAGTCTCTGGCATGGTCCTTGAGAGAGTGCTTCCCCTGCTCCAGCAGGAGGATACGAAAGGACGATACACATTGCAGTATGTGATGGCAGTATGCCTATGTAAGTTGCTTTGGATAAAAAGCATCTGCTAAATATGTAGTCTATTTAATGATGTCAGGGAGGTAAGAATAGCAAAGAATAGCAAAGTCTCTAAATTACAGAAAAAATGTACCAAACATCATACTTTCAGCAATCATCTGTTTAAATTCATTAGATTGGCTTAAATGGAACATATTTGGCTTAAATTGTTCTACAGTGATTTCTGAGAAAATAAAGATATATTCACACCAAAATAAAAAAGATATATATTATATATGATGTATATTATATACAAGATGTATATTATATATGTTTCCAATATGTCGTAAAAATAATTACCCACTTGTCAAGCATATCACGGAAGATGTTATTCATAAAAAAACTGGAAACTCTTTGTTCCAAGACTGCTGGAACCAGGGGAAGAGGATAATGTTGTTTGAAGGTAATTTCGTTAAGGCCTCTGTAATCTATAGAGGGGTGCAACCCTCCATCCTTCTTTTTTACCCAAAAGGACCTGGCGGATGAACAGATGAACCCCTAAGACAATTCCTCCTGTATGTCACCTTTAATGGCCTCAGGCTGGGAAATATTCTGCCTTTGGGGGGAACGGTGCCTGGGAGCTGATCAATGGCACAATCAACTGAAATGTGTACAGGAAGTTGAGTTGCTTTAACTTTAAAAAATTCCTCAAACATCTCGGTATTCAGGGGGTATACTAAATTGGTTAGATGACAGTTCAACTCTTGAAATTAGACTATTGGGCTTTAGTCAGATTACTTAAGTTTGACAATGACTATAACAGGACTCCAGAAAACAAAGGGTTTTTGTTGACATAGCCAGGGGAGCCCAAGTATTAAATCATGAGACATTATAACCAAGTGAATGCCCATATATGGCCCCTACTGTAATAGACAGATGGAAAAGAGTTAGTTGGAGACGTTGGGCTGATGGCTGGGATATACAGCTGCACCAGAGACCACAATGTGTAAAGGAATTTCAAATGAGTAACTAGGAGTAGGAGAACAACTTCTGGTGACCTGCTTGCCCACAGTTCAATTCAGTTTTATTTATAGTTTATATTTACAATGTAACATTGCTTCAAAGCAGATTTAAGATGGCATAATGTGTCTGCCTTTATGCAGACAAAAAAACGCTAAACCAAGTAATTAACAGAATTTTAAAGTTTATATGGTATTTAATAGGTAGCCAGTGCAGTTTTGACAGAACTGGGCTAAAATTGTCATACTTGTATGTGCTGGTAAGGACTCTGACTGCTGCATTTTGGACTATTTGGAGTTTTTGTAGATAAGGCATTGCAATAATCAAGCCTTGATGTCATGAATGCATGAATTAATTTTTCTGTGTTTGACAGAGAGAGCATGTGTCATAGCTTTGGTATATTTTAAGGTGAAAAAACAGTTTTACAGATATGGGAAATGTGATTTTCAAACCACAGATTAAAAACCTTAACTTAAACTCTTACACTTAAACTTTTTTGAGTTTAATAACAGAAAATTGTAAGTCATCCAGGTTTTAATTTCTTCTATTCATTCTAATAGTTTGATAAAATTGTTTGACTCATTTGGCCTTGAAGAAATATACAGCTGGGTATTTTTCAGCATAACAATGAAAATGAACTCCATGAAATTGCACCCTCCTAATAATTGCACATAATTGCAATTGCATGTACAGGGTGAGCAATAAAGGCCCAAGCACTGAGCCCTGTGCCACTCCATACTGGACACTGGACTTGTGCTTGGAATGATGCTTTTTCATTTACATCTGGAACTGGTGGATAGATACAATTTGAACCAAGCCAGTGCAGTCCCATGTATACCCACATAATTTTCTAGTCTGTTTAACAGAATGCTATGATCAATAGTGTCAAAGGCTGCACTTAGGCCCAGTAGAACTAGAAGAGAGATGCAGCCACAATCAGCTGACAGAAGTAAGTCATTAGTCACTCTGACAAGGGCAGTCTCTGTGCTTTGATATGGTCTGAAACCTGACTGGAAATTCTCAGAGATGCAGTTTCTTTCCAAGAAAGAACATATCTGTGAAGACACCACTTTTTCAAGTGTTTTAGAAATGTTTGGGATTTATTTCTAAGTTTGGGACGGGACTGAAATTTACTAACTTTACACAGTATAAACATGATGTGATGTGCTGATGTGAGATGCATTGCTGCCATTCCTCTGGGAAGATGTGAGCTTGGGCAAGTTGCATAAGTTCTGTGAAGTGCATAGTATTGGGCATAGGTTGATATGAAGGACAACGACTGGGTCTAGATCTGATTAAATTATCAATGTAAATTGCCAAATCAGTATACTCAGAGAGGGATTTACCTTCATCCCAAACAAGCCAGTTCAGCCTGCACTTCATGCTGTAGCCCCTCGCAGAAAATTTACTTGAACATGTCTCCAACCCACTCAGTCTGTGCAGCGAGGGTGTGAAATGTGAGAGCATAGTTAATCAAGTTTATTTATAAAGTGTTATAAAGTTTATTTATAAACTTCTCACAATGGTACATTTTTACAAAGCAGCTGTACAAAGGACAGTAAACACATCCAGGGAAAGATATAGAAATCTGAAATATGAATATTATATAGAGTAATTGATAGATGCAGGTAACTGTAAAATATGGAATTTCTAGAAAGTAGTTAGGACAGCAGTTATGTGAAATTATCTAAGCTAGTGTCAGCAGACTCCCTGTAAGCAAGCCAACAGGGCGACAGCGGCAAGGAACCAAAACTCCAAAGATTGAAAAGTGGAGAAAAAACCTTGTCAGAACTAAGACTTGACATAAAAGCAAACAAAAAGATACAAAAATGTATGAAATTATTTGGGTAACAGTTGATTTCTGCCTGAACCACATTTTCTCTCACAGCTGTCATAACAAGGCATTTCTGCCTACAGTTACAGTACACTCTACAGACTACAGATTATCTGTTTCTGAGATACTCAAACCGTCTATAACCAACCATCATCCCAGTGTTCAAGTTCAAGTTCAATTTATTTATAGAGCGCTTTTCACAATGGTACATTGTCAGAAAGCAGCTGTACAAACATAAGCAAATTAGCAAAAGGTGTTTAAAGTAAACTTGAAATGAAACCACTTTAAAGTAAACAGATTTAAATAAGAAAAAGACAGAACACATTAATAAACATACAATCATGCACAGACAGAAAATGATGAAAAGTAACAGATAAACAAACAAATGTTATTAAAGAACAGATAGTGAGGGTGGTGGCTATGCTAGTGTCAGCAGACT
>JBAJNP010003223.1:20318-41170 GCA_036877545.1 Yasuhikotakia modesta | reverse complement strand
GACAGATGAGAAATCTGGCTGTTTATTTATTTATGAAAATGAGCTGCAGAGATTTTCAGCAACACAAACCTTAAAGTGAAATACAGTCATTCCTTCATTAACATCATTTCCTGTTTCCTGTCCAATGACAGCGGCTCTCAGTTGCGTGAGGCTGCAAGCAGGCCCTGCTAGGTTGTAAGAACTTCCTAAATGTTTCCATTAAGTAACAAAAACATTAAAAATTGTGTGTGGAGAAAATCACTTCTGAAACATGCATTTGGAGTCTAACTGCTTTATCTGAGCTAAGAAATCTGAATCAGTCTTCAGTGTGACGTTTGTAACAGGAAAGTCATTCTGAACAGCAACAGAATGAACAGAATAAGTCTCTGATTCAACATGGTGTCACACATCTCATCATGTGCTTTTCTCATGCTGAATTAATGCAGGAACATCACTGAGCCAACATGCTGCCAGGAGTTCAGGATTCATCCAGATTCATCTGTGAGTCAGTCTTCTAAACAACACAACAAAACCATTACTTGATGTGATCATTGTTTGGTTATATGAACGTTATTCCAACATTTTTAACTGTGTTACGTCTGTATTAACTACTTAAGAACAAAGTTCTTTAATATAATATCCATATATAATAAATATATTGATATAATACATAGTAAAAGTTAGTTATATACAGTCATAGTTACATACAAAGTTATAAGAGTTATTCTAAGGTTTCTGCAAGAACGTTTAGAGAACGTTCCCCAAAGTCCCTCTACCCCAGTTCTGCCTTCAGAACGACACACTGACATACTTACCTTAAAACCTTATCTGATGCACATACAGGTAGTTTCACGGACTCGCTGTGTTCAGGAGTGACTGACCCACTTTACGTGTTCCGTCCAGAGAAAAGCTGCAGAAATCGGTCACCCATTATCCCGCCCGACCCCCGTCGTTCCTGCCGCCGCTCCGCTTCTAAAGACAGAAAAACAGTTTGGGAATAGAATAAAAACAGTGATGTGAAAATTCACCCCATCCAAACTACAAACTACTGCATAGAAAGATGTGAAAGAAAAGAGAGAATGAGGGACCTGGAGAGAAACGCAGTGATGGTCGGTCCAGCAGGGAGCGCCAGTGTTTTACAGAGACGCACCTTCAGCCCTTGTGTTTAAAACATGACACGTGTAACGTTATGATCATCTATATAATGAAACGGTGGCATTTCGGTCATTTATGTTTTATCACGTTTGTGCTTTTGTGGTGAGAAACTGGCTTAAAACCCCCGAAAACCAGTTTCCACCAAAACCACGAAGCTGCGCCATAAAGAAACACTGAGTCCCACCGTAGCAACAAACACACGTAACCACAGCAAACGCTGAGAGAGGATGTGAAACATCACACATGACCTCAGTGGTGCAGGAGAGAAACATCAGACACAAGCTATACATGTTTATCCTGTAAACTTACAGCAGCCTGCTGCGTTTAAACACCGTTCCCAGAACATCCTCTATACTGTATTACACGTTTTGCGTGAATGCGTTACTTTATACTGAAAGAGTTTGCCAGAAATCACACTTGTACGAGAACATGATGAACGATGCATTACATTTGACATCACATTTGTCACTGTTACATGTTATGATCACCATTTGTAAAACTCCCGTTTATTTAAGGCGCTTTATGTGGTTCGGTTTAACCCAACAGGTTTCGGCTGATGTGGGTCATGTCTGCTCTCTGGTGGTCATGTGTATTATATATCTGTATTATATATCTGTATTATATATCTGTATTATATATCTGTATTATACATGTGTATTATTTTATTCATCTGTATTATACATGTGTATTATTTTATTCATCTGTATTATACATGTGTATTATTTTATTCATCTGTATTATACATGTGTATTATATATCTGTATTATACATGTGTATTATATATCTGTATTATATATCTGTATTATACATGTGTATTATTTTATTCATCTGTATTATACATGTGCCCGCATTCAGTCTCTTAAGTGTCATGTAAATACTCTGGGCTGGGGTTTAACGCAAGCTATCCCAAAAAACTCCCACAAACCAGGACATCCCATCATTGCAGCTGGATCTGTTTAAAGTACATCAGTGTCATATATATAAGCAGACGAACCCTGTGGCCGGATGCTCTGAGACACGATTTACTCCTATTAAAACCCATTAAAAGCTGCAGAAACAAGTTATATTAAGTTATATTAATGCTGACTGACGTATCGACACGTTGATGCGTCTAATTAACGTCAAGTAATGATCCTTCAAAACAACGTCACTCCATCCTCAGCGATGCTCGGATGTTGCCATGGTAATAGGGATCTCCATAGCAACAGAGAGATGCTCCGTGACATACTAAAGGCGTCTTGTGTGTCGCGCCATCTAGTGGACAACCCCGTACAGACCCTTACCCAGCCACACATTACAGCTATAAGAGAAACGGTAGCGTTTGTTCTGTAATTTTATATAACATTTAATGAACTACTCAAAAATAACGTTTCGATTCACTTGATATGTAACTTGTACAGAAAACGTTGTACTTTTGTTGCTTCAAGAAAATGCGTTTGATAACATTAAGAAAACATTAGGAAAACATTAGCTGGGTAAGGGGTAGCTGTTTGTGGTTGTCAACTTCAGATGAACTTTAAACACTTGAAAAATCAGGTTTAAGTACATCAGATTTCACTCCTGTTTATTTGACAGAGGCAGAAATCAAACATGTTTATTAGAATGATAAAATTTCCATGTTGACGTTTGAAAATAAGTGTATGCTCCAGTATTGAGTTGTGTGTCTTTTTTGTGTACATTTCTGATACTGGGTGTTTGTGTACTTCTATACATGTGTATTTCAAAACAACACACAAACAAAACAATTTTCACTGTGTCTTTCCCTCATCTGTTATACAGGGACATCGTCTCACCGTCAGTGATGGAGTAAAACCCAGTACTTGAGCTATATACAGAGCAGCTGAGTGTACGTCCTTCACACAGAGCCTTTAACACAACTCAACGCAACACTGGTTGTGTGGTACACAGGCATAAGACACGTACACTGTCTTATAAAACGCTGTACATAGTTCATTCAGTCCAGTTTCCAGAGATCAAAAATCCTTCGTTGTTCTAAGCAGAGTCTGTGAAAACCAAAACATGATCATTTGTGTAGCGATTCATAAAAACATTGTGATAAAGTCGAACAAGTCACAAAATAACAAGATAGCCGTCATTTCATTCTGCTTGTTGCAACACGGTCAAAGACCTCTCGGTTGTAACAGCAAGGGCTTATGGGTAATGACAGTCGAAATACATTCACAGCACATTTTATACGTTCTTTTGACAATAATAGACCACAAGACACCCTGTGAAAATCAGTGTCTCTCAAAGCACTTTGAGAAATGAAAATATAGAAACACAACAGAAATAACTGGAAGGAAAGGATAAATATGTGAAGCTGTGGAAATTTAAAGGCATTTTAATGTACAAAGAGGGATTTCCTGCCAAACAGTAAGGCGGCTGTAGGCACAGACAAGTTATTCTGTGAGTCTCTGTCTTTAAATGAAAGGCAGTTTGTGTTGTTCCTCCAGGCCTGTAAGAGTTTTACACTAAAACTAAATTCTTACAAACAGCGCAGAGTTAAACTTTAAATGAATCCTTAACTGTAAATATAAACAATGATAGTGAGTATTTACTGACATCTACCAAATTTCTCAAGAATCATTACAAATACTGACCTGTCACATTAAATATTTTGGTAATTTTGTAGTTTATTAGCACAATGAATTTGCTGATATTTGGCAAACAGACATTAAGCAGATATGGCACAACTTGTATTCCAGCTTAACCTTATTAACTGAATGGAAGCGTTACTGAAACGTTCTTACAACCTAAAATTGTTAGCTGGTTGAGGTATGAGTTTAAATAAACTGTGACTGACACAAATCTGTCTCCCTCAACATCTTCACATGTCGTGGCATTTTTACTTCCTGATTTTGATTGCTAGTGTGGGTGTCCTTGACCTGCAGTAGGTGACTGTAACCCTGCATTTCCTTTCGCCTGGGATCTATTTCCTGTGCTGGGGGTCTTATTTCCTGCCTGGTGTATCTTCACTGCTGAAGAGAGAAGACGTAAACACACACACACACACACACACACACACACACACACACACACACACACACACACACACACACACAGTGCAATCAAGCCCGACTCCTTTCTGCTGGATTTATGAGTTAATCAACGTTCAACCAACCGTTGCACACAACTGCACGTGAGCATGTGTGTCGAGCGCATCAGCGGTGGCCTGCGCGTGGTCTGAGGAATAGGAGCCTATGCTTAAGTGATGCATGTCGCATTTAATGCATGTTCAAGCACGTGCTTTTAATAAGCAACATCTTGCAGGTGCATGAGCACCATTATGAAGTGCATTTTTGTTTCTTCAAGTGTGTGTGTGTGTGTGTGTGTGTGTGTGTGGTAAGCCGTCTAATCAGACATCTGCTCTCAATGGCTCACAGGCTGATGCTATTAGCCATTTAATAACAAAGCTAGGCTAGGTGGAGATGGGCACTTGTGTGTGTGTGTGAGACAGAAAGAGAGAAACAGGCAGCAAGACAAAAAGAGAGAAATAAGGAAGTAAATGTTGCAAACAGACCTTACTAAACTTTAACCATCTAAGGTGAAACAGTTATAAGGTTTCATCATAAACAGGCTTGACAAACACATAGTGGTTAAAATGTTTACAGTGCTGATTGTAATACGTTGTCTAATCCATAAAGGATTGACTGAATACTCCAAAACAATTATGTCTTACCAGTTCACAAAATGCTGTCTAGGTAGGGGGCTCACTAGGATTTGGAACAAAGCCAGAGTTCTGGTGAAAGTTGGATGAAACTACTTCTGTAACATTGACAGATAATGACATAACAGAGTCACAGATTGTACTGGGACAGTTTCCGGGTCTCCACAGAGATGCAGAATTAACCCCAGCTTTAACTTTTAAAGGAACATTTTGGAAATTTCTATACATGATTTTGTTGAAGGATCAAATTGAACTGTGACAAATGGGTTCCATGACTAAAAACCAAAACAAATCAAACAAAACTGCAGAGAAATGTCTTTAAATATATAAAGCAAAATGATTGGTCACAGACACACACAACCAATGACATTGTATCAGTCGCTCATCAAATTGGCTTCATAGTTTTTTTGTTTTCTCATCAGATCTTTCTGGTTTAAACGTCTCATTTCCTCTTTCATTTAGAGTCCAGGAGAGAAAAAGGCGAATCAGTCTTTAGTGTTTTCAAATGAGAGAGAAACACAAAAATCCTCAGGACAGTCGCTTTTTAGTTTCCAGACCCTCATTGTGTCTTTGTGTCCCGTGTTCTGATGGGATCAGATTCTTGTGTTCTGCTCCACATCACATTGTGTAAAAAAATCACTGTACAAAACTGAAGAAATGAAACAAACAGACGTTTTTTCTGTCCTCAGAGCTCCTCATTTCTCTGATAAAACTCAGTGACTCACAGAGCTAAACTCAACATGGCAACTCATGTGATCGGGGCCATGAAACATGACCAGCGTTCTCTCTGCCTCTCTCTCCTGTTATTCAGTCTGAAGTGACTTTGAGGCTGAGGTTAAATCCTCACAAACAAACAAACATCATACATCAGTGTTTGTAACAGGGCTGAAATATCACTGATTCAGACAGACAGTGATCTTACAATATAATCAGCCTCTTTTAATGTTTTTCATTTTGCCATTTCTTTCACTAAAATTTCACCACAAAGCCATTTAGAAAGTATAAATCTGAGGGGCTACCCAGCTAACAGAAAACGTTATTAGAACGATCACTAACATCCTATTCTTAGGTAGTTTGTGGAACGTTTTAAAAATGTTACAGAATTAAAATTTGGTCTAAAAAAGTGGACAATTTATGGGTTTCTAGAACTTTCTAAATCATTCTTTAAACATTTGTATTGTTTTGGTTTCCTTGATGTAAATGTTAGGGGAACGTTCTAACAACCAACATTTGTTAGCTGGGTTTGAACTGTTGAACTAAAGCATGTGTTATCTGTTCTGTTTACTGTGTGTGTGAATCAACAATCAACATATACATGTAATCTGTGCAAACACATTTCCCAGCTCAACACAAATCTGCTGAAAGTGTGACCTGCTAAAGACATCAGCCGCAGTTTTTTCTTTCATCTGGTAAATACGCAAGAACGTTTGTCCAACTGCACGCTAGTCACTCAGCAAAAGTAATTGCTTCTGGGAAAACGTGTCTCTGAATGGCGTGTACCTACATTCAGTGCTGAAAGAGAGAGGAAGAGGAAGAGAGAGAGAGGAAGAGAGACGAGCTCTTTGCAGAAATGGCTGCTGCTCTCCAGTCAACGAGGTCCATTTAGTCCATCCTCATGTGATGTGGCAACAGCTCCGGTCAAATCCGCTCAGATAAAAACAGGATGACAAGCAGGTGAAGATAAAAAGACAGAGAGAGAGACAGAGACACAAAGAGCCGCTGTGATTGGCCAGGCCAGTAGCGGCTCTGAGTTGATATGTGGATTCAGCCTCTCACATTTCTTCATTTTCATGCTCCTCACCACCTTCTCTCTCTCCGTTCATTGGCCGGTGGGCGTCCGATCGCTCCCTCCTTTACCGAGCAGGTGACTGTAGTCTGCCAGGTCCACGAGCCCCCGGGAGCCGTGCAGCACGGAGCGCGTCAGTCCCGCCGGATGCTGCGACGCTGGGGTGTAGTGATGCCCGGTTGGGGGTAAGCCATGACTGCTGAAGATGTATCCCTCATGAGTCCAGCGAAGAGGCTCTCCGCTGTACTCCATCTGAGTGCTGGGGGCCGACACCACCCTCCGCCGGTCAGGTGACTCCTGGGGAGTCATGGGGTAGTTGTATTCGCCCGCTGACTTGCGAAGAAGAGTGCCCGGGCGTATGCCCTGATCGCGGTACTTGGAGAGAGAAACGTAGCGTTGGCGGTCAATGCCAGTCTCGATGACCTCCTCGTGGCGTCGCCCGGTGCCCTGCAGGAGCTTTGAGCTGAGGTAGAGGGTGGAGGGGGGAGGTGGGCACTGGGTGCCCACCGAGCTCAAAAAGGTTTGGCTTTGATCCCAGCTGGACCCAGAGTCAGAGAGGCGCAGTCCACGTTTCTGCTGCAGGGGCGTCTGCTCGGGCGTAGGGAGAAGACCTGGATCCAGGTCGCCTGCTTTCACCCACCCATTGGGCATGACGAAGAGGGTCTCGCCCTGCGATCGTGGGCGGTCTGTGTTGCTGTGCCTAGATACACTCATCACAGAGCCACTTCTGCTTTGTCCCATCATGCATCGCTCTTTCTCGCTCTTCCGCTGACTGGAGGAGGACGGCGTGTTGCTTTGAGAACGACGGCGATGTTTCTGACCCATGATCCAGCACACAGCCAGGCCTGAGAGTGCCGCCCCAGTGGAGAACGCAGAGACTGCAGCGACAACCAACAGGTTTAAAGTAACAAGACTTTCTGGTTCATCCATAAAACTCTCACGTAAAAGGCCTGAGAAAAGAAAGACAAAACAAAAACAAAGAGAGAGAGAGAAACAAAATGTGTTAGAATTCCACAGCAGTACACAAATTACACAAAACAGAATAAACACAGAACAAACAGGAATGAATTCACACAGTGTTGTTATTATTTCACATTTTGTCCCAGAAAATGATTCATTAAAACGTGCAAATGCAGCAACGTTTCAACACAGACTCAAAATTTCAATCGGCACTAATTTTGTGTCTGTGTTGAAACGTTGCTGCATTTGCACGTTTTAATGAATCATTTTCTGGGACAAAAAATGTTCTCAGTCTGCAGGCAGGTTGTTGTGGGGAGGATGCAGAACACATCAGACAAACATCTGACACACTTCTCTGCACAGATACCTGAATCAGCTCTTTATAATTCAGAAAACACACTCATCTACACGTCCTTTAACTTCCCTTTTAAATAAAATCCCATTTAGCACCAGTGCCAGTTTCCCTCGGGCAGAAAGAGATTCATGTTAATTGTGCCGGTAGCTGGCATCTGTAAATTCAGTCCTATAATGAGAGTAATTTGAGGCGTGTTTGCACAGCACAGAATGACAATAACTGAGCAGTAAAGTTTTGCCATCCTATTATCCACACATACAGATCATTACAATATAGAGGAAACATATACAGAAAAATGTACACACACACACACACACACACACCTGAATAAACACAAGAATCCCAGTTTCCTGTGTCTTGCATTTTCTACTTTCTGTTTTGCACCATTAGGATAGTTTTAGTCTCAGCTGGAAATCTCACCTCACTGGGTTTGTTATCAGCGGGAGTCTGAGGAAAACAACTGAGCCAATGAAACTGCATTTCTAAAAACGCAAAACGCTGCACAATCGCTGTTAATGTGTGTCTGTCCTCTCTGCTCACCTCTGAGATCCACACAAACCCCTTGGGCCATTTCAAGCCCGTTCTGAACAAACCCTGCGGTCTCTCCTGCCACCAGTCCGGGTCACACAGTCACCCTGAGCTGTTTAACATACCGCTGGAGTTGTGTGAGGGATGGAGAGGCCTTTGATATGAGAGACTGTTTGATGTAGATGAGAGAGGGTGACCGGCAGACTGGAGCTGCTTTAATGAGCTACCGACTCACAGTTCAGAACCTTCAACCAAATCATATTACACTGACCAGACGGCGGCCATTTTCTAAAAATGCCACCGGACTCAATGTTCCTGTTTCAGTCACATTACGTCTGAATGTCTGATGAAACTCTGAGATTCTGGGACTCTTGCTTTCATTGGTGTAAATGACAGAAAAAGGTCCCATCTGACAGAAAATGTTCTTATAAGGTTGCCTAACATTCTCTAAAAGTTAACTTTCAAAGTTACTAAAAAAGCACTTGCAGTAATGCTATTAAACATTTTTCTGATGTTATATATCATGTACATTAATTTTAAGATGTTAGCAGAATGTTTAAAAACGTTACAGAATTAAAAAAACATTTCAACTGCATTTTTATATTCAAGCAATAAGCAATTAAAAACTTAAACACTAAATATTCCTGAACATTTTTGTTTCTTCGCAAAAGCGTTACAGAAACATTCATACAACCTAAAATTGTGAGCTGGGTTTCAAGCCTCATATGTCAGACATCAATCAACAAAGGAAATCGTGTGACCAACATGTATAATGTAGTTTAATACAGTTTGCCATTTTAAACGTGACATTTTGAGGCAAGTAAATATGAAATCACAACACACAGGGCCTATTCTCTAGAAGTTTCGCCTTTTATGCCAGAAAATGTCAGAATTTTTTTATCATTATGTTTGAAAAGGTTACTGATATTTCTTTAAGAAATCATATTTTCTCACTTGAAACCACAGAAATGTGGAGACATGCTTTGAGACGCATCAACCGTTGGTATTTTCTGTCTGAGACTAAACTCTTTTCACACTTGTGGCATAAATCTTGTCTTATTTTTCTCCCTTTCATCATTTTAATCTGTCTCGGTTTTTCTCAGAAGGATTTTTAACTATTAGCAATTCCCCATTTGCCTCTTGATGTTTGTCCTTATATTCTCAGTGTTAGCCTGTGTTTTTTTGTCTGTAAATACATCCTGCATGTTAAGAACAGGGTAGCAGTTTGCCAGAGGTTAACAATACCAAGCTAGCTTTGAAAACATAAGATCCGCCCTCCCTTCAGAGCAAAGCCACACCTCCTAAACGCTCGACAGCAACGCAAATACAACAACTGACAGAACAACATACCGGATGAACATTTAATGGTCCGCAGAAAATAAACATATTTGTACAAGTATTTTTAGTGCATAAAGTTCTGTTTTGTGCGTTGGTTTGAAATGAGCCTAAATCAAAACAAACTAAATCACAAATTCTGATCTCACAAATACAGTCTAATTCCAAGATCATGTTTTGGGAAATAGCTGTTTAGATTGTAACTCTGCTGTCATTCGTTTCTGGAGCCAAACTCGGTGAGAACATTTGCACTCCAGAGAAGTGACAATTTATTCTGAGACTCCTCTCCATTTCTGTCCTGGGAGCAACTCACAGAGTCCAGTTACTTCAAAGTCCAAACTTTCTTAGCCAGTGAACGTCTACAGCTTCAGTCGGGCTCTCGGTGCTCTGGGATCAGCTGTAGGGCTGCAGATATAACCTTTCATTTGTGCTCCTGAAATGAGCTCAACACATCACACGGGGTTCCAGCCTCACAAACTCACTGCTGTTGGGTTCCGCTGGGCTACATCAGAACTCTGGACCCTACATCAGCCCCAGAAGGTATCTGAACACTCAGGTCCTGCTTAAAAATGTATGAATTTCACTGCATCTCGAAGCTAACGTCACTTTTCAAGTTTTCCATTACATTAAACCAGCTGCCCCCGAGGGGCTTTTCAGTGGAAATTCACACAGGTGTTCCAGCAGAGGAACCACCAAAAAACGTTTATCTAACATTTCCATTACGTAAAAAATGTTATAAACTTTCATTATAAAGTTTTAGAAAAATTCTAAATCCAGTTTTTAAATGTTTCTTAAAGATTTTTGGTTGTAAAAGTTTGATTCAAATTGACATTGACATTTTTTAAATATTCCACTACGACTTAAGAATAATGTTAAAAAAATTCTCCTAATGTTACAGCAGGAATGTTTTTAAAAACAGCCAAAAAAGAAACAAAAATAACAAATTTAAAATAAATAATGTTTTTGGCTGTTTGCTTGTGCTACTGTAATTTAAAAACCAAAGGCACATACTTGTTTAATAATCTGTTATATAACTTGAGTGTTCAGACAGTTTTGGGGTCACTGTGTTTGAGACGTTCATTATGAGCCATGAAAGCAGCGAGACGGACAGAAAGCATTTAACATACTTTCATGCAGAAGACTTTAGCTTTGTGTTCCCAGAATCACAAACGTCATTTAGTGCAGAAAGCGAAACAAACTATAAAACTATAAACTGATTCTAAGTTCTTATTTTCTGTTTAGAATTTGTTCCATCTGTCTGTGAGCACAAACAAAAACGCCTTCAGATAAAGAGTTCAGATTAAAAACCTTTGAAAGAAATCAATTCATTTCTTTAAAGAAAAGACTGTTTCTCTCTCAGAATATCTCCCTGGCTTTAACCAGTGACTTTGTCCTGACTTTCACTGTTTAAACCAAATGTTTACATCAGACCAGACTAGCGAATTCTCCAGGGGTTTGGGGAAGCAGGACAATAAAAGAAAAAGTTTTAAAAAGACACATTTGCCACAAACAAGTTTACAAACTCACCATCACAGTCTCCCAGGTGTGAGATGTTTCCATATTCAACATCCTGAACGAAAGGTAACCTGTGAGACAGCAGACACACACAAACCAAACATCTACATATTACCAGACAAATAACATAATTACAGGCTTTAAATTAACATACGATTCAAAGTACAAAGTACAATGTTCTGAGAACGTTTCCTATTAACTCAATCGTTTTCTGGATTCTAACTGGTGCTGAACATATAAATTGGCTCTTTAGTGACACAATGAAGGTATCTGAAGATTAATCTGACGTCTTTGAGTTGTGAAGTTTGTAATTGGCCGACTCAGTGTTTACTAGCATAAAGTATGTTTATAGCATGATGTTTGAGATTCAGTGTGTGTGTGTGTGTGTGTGTGTGTGTGTGTGTGTGTGTGTGATCTCACCTGGTGCCAGGTCTCAGGAGGGAACACGTACTTCCTCGAATCCAGCCGCAGTATGGATCTCTGGAGGCGATGCAGTTTCTACACACACAGTTAATGTTGTTATAGAGGACGACAGCAGTAAACAAAACTGAACAACAGAAAATGCTATTTATTCTGGGGGACGAACGAGCTGCTGTTTCTCATCTGTCTCTTCTTCTTGCTCAGGGCTAAAGTCTTCAAGGTTAAAGTTTCACTAAGTAACTTTTTATTGTGTATAAACTTATTTGTAAAGAAACATGAACAATACAGACATTTTTACAAACATTTCAAAATAAAAACAAACATCTTTGTGCTTCTAAGCAAACTGTAATATTGTTCTAATATTACACATGTAAAATATGTTTATCAGTAATACAGTATCAGTAAATACATTTCATGTAATTTTTTTCCATTAAATAAAAATATGACTGTTTTAATGAATATATATATATATATTATAGGAACTGAGTAGAACACAGTGTAATATAATTTGCTTGTTTATATTATTTAACACTGCTAGCGCTGTTGTCAGTCAGACTGTTTCATGTGATCATGCAGAACTGGTTGTGCACATAAACGCCACCTCAATGGGTGGGATTTTCTTTACTGAGACCCACGTTTCCTCGTTGTGTGAATTAGTTACTTGTTTTTTTCCATAAAAGAGAAATAAAACCAAAACAATTCCCAACAGGCCAATTTTCCCACCCATATTCTCTGATTCCACGTCACATAATTGCGACTTCCGATCACTTACGTAAAACTTCCCAACAGGACTTGTGGGCGACATGTTTACTCCTCAGAAACAGAAGTTAACAGAAGTAAAAAGCTTTTAAAATGTCTGTGCCACCCATGGAAAGGAGATCACACAGTCTCATGACCAAACACATGTGCTGCGGCCACACAAACTTCACCGGGTCGGTACAGATGGTGAGACCGAGCTGCACCACATCCCGCATGATGGACCCAATCAGAACCACTTCCATTAATCGCACCGAATTACAGCCCAGCTTCAGCGCTTTATGAGAAACCAGTTTTCCAAATGTGCCGTACAACAGCCGTGCTGACAGTGTGTGTCGTCTGGAAAAACTGTAAAGCTCATGCTAATTTAAAACTGTGTGTATTTGGGTGGCACAATTAGGAAGAATAATGAGTGTGTGTGTCTGAGTGAAACGTGCTGCTCTAATACCGCTGTCTGCTGTTTCTTAATCTCAGTGGCAACACAAGTAATGTAAAGTAGTGTGTGTGATGTGTGTGTGTCTGTGTGAACTCACTTCATACACCTGGAGTGCAGTTGGCAGCGTGCGACAGGGACTCTCACCACACAAGAGTGAAAGACCAGCAGGAGTGTGTGACTGGGTTTGTCTAGGATCAGAGAGAGAGGCTGCCGGGCCGGCATGGAGTCATCGCCACACCTACACACATGAACAAACACACATGATGGAGCAAACAAAACACTCACACACCATGATAAATACAAGCCAAACACAAACCAGACAGCCCAGCATACAGGGAACGTTCTCACAACATTTGACATAATTCTGTAAAAATTCTCTCAGCGCTATCGAACATAGTTGCAGTAATGCTAGCAGACCTTAAGTTGTTAATGGAATGTTTTTAAAACGTTACAGAATTAACACTCTGTCATCTCTTTGTTTCCGGTGTGTGTGCAGGTTCCTCTGCTAACGCTGGATCATGCAGAGAACCTTATCTCAGCCTCCACACAACTCGTCTTCATTTCCCAGCATGCACCTCTCTGAACCTCACTGTTCTACCCCAGACAGGTAATATCTTTCATCTTCAAACACCAGCCATGTTTTATCCATCACACACACACACACACACACAAACTATGATCAATGAATCCCATCTTTTTGCTTTGGTGGACACTTTCAGACCCTCTGTGGTTTGTTTACGGTAAATTGTGGATTCATCTCTGCCGTTGATGTTGAAAATCTTTTACTGTGTTAAAGTTTTTAATCTGAGGCTAAACTTCAGTGAAAGTAAACAACTGCTGAAAACTGCTTGATCTAAAAAACACGCTGGAAATAAACAGTTTGTCTGACAGATCAGCAGATAAAAGATGTAAGAACTGTAAGAACCAAGATTCACGAAAACAACATCAAACACTTAAACACTTATCTGTCTGCCGCTCTAATATTTATCATATCATATCAACTCAATTATTAACAATATCTATTAATGTTGTTCATATTTAATCATATTATTTAATGTCTTTACACAGGAATATATGTCACTTATGTAATAAAAATACTATTTCCAAATCTATAGACAGATTATCACCTCTCCGGGTTGTACCCCTCCAGTTCCTCCAGAAAGATGTTAGTATTAGAGTACGGGTTCTCCGAGCTGGGAGTTATGAGGAACTTGAGAACGGTTCCTCTGGTGGATCCAAGAAACACCACAGTTCTGTTACGGTGTGGGCCGGCCTCAGTGTCAACCACCATAGTGTTTAACTGGTACCTTAAAATGAGAAAATAAAGTTAATTAATCTGAGCAACAGCAATATCATGAAGGCATTATCATTCATTTGCATATTATAGAAGAAAATAATCACAAATCCTCTGTCAAGTAATATCACAGCTGTGTGCAGTGATGTCTGTGGTGATGGCTTTGAACTCGACTCATCCAAGCAGATTTTGGAACTATTCTATTTAATCAATGTTTGAACCCTCCTGCTGTTATTTTTAATGAAGGCTAACATAAAACTTAAAGCAGATGTGATAGATTACAGTTGTAAATGTTATCTCTGTTAAGACACAAGATAAAGTTCTTATCGTTTCACACACATGAAAAGAGCCAATCGGGAACAACACAAAAGAGTTCCTCTAACATCACTGACTGCCTGTATCTATAAGGTTTCTTTCATTGCACTTCTTCTTTGTTGTGAGTTAAAAAAACGTCTGACCTGACTCTCTTATTCTGTAGGCCTTTCAAATCCTCACGACTAGCAATTTTTTCATGTTTATTTGAAATGAAATGGAGTTGAAATTGTCTGTTATTTAAAAAAATATGTTTTTTTCAGAGCGACACTCTCCTTTGCGACAATTTAGCCCTAGATTTCTTGAAGGGCCCCTGTGGCCATTTCAATCAAAATTTAAGTTGATTTATAGTTACATACAAACTGAGCTTCACAGTCCTCACCGGGTCTGAAGGCCTCAGGCAGTTTGTTCTCCACAGAAGCACTTGTGGGGTTCAGATTTATGTTTTAACTAAGGTTTTCCACTAACCTTGGGAGTTGCTAACATTAGCTGTACTACAGCAGAGCTCAAACTTTAATAACAGATTTTTCACCCAATTTCAATCCAGGTTTTCAGAAAGACCTTGACAACGATGTTTTTCTTTTCTAAAACAAGCTTCGTTTCTCAAAGGGATGTTTCACTCCAAAATGAACATGTTTCCATCATAACTTCATAGATGATTTTATATATGACGGGGTTCAGAGGCTTTTGCATGCTTGGAGACCATGTGCATCTACCTGACCATGGTCTTCACTATCCAGGGTTTGTGTCCCAGCAGAGGAACGGCTTCATCCATCAGAGGATGAGTCTTGATGAAACTCAGAACATCATCAGGGAGAGTGTTGGAGGTGCTGAATCTGGAACCCTGGACAACACAGCCTCCAGGCCTGAGAACATAAAACATTCACTGGGAAAATGTTTCAAAACCAGAAGCACCACAACATGCTTTGGTCCGATCCAAAAACTGTGAGGAACATTGTGAGATTGTTTTAGGGTTTGGAGCCGCTGACTTGAGGGGAACATGGTGAATACACACCCAGTCTCCAGCAGAACCCTTAGAGCCCACGTTTAAGAACCTGTTCACTGATTAGTGATGAAGTGAAGGTTCTGCTGGCCTGTAGTGACATGAGTTCTGGTACCAAAAAACCCTATTTGAAATCTACAGAAACCTACAAAATAAAAGCAATGTGAACTTTATTAAACAGATAAACATATGATGCATTCATGAATACATACACACCTGGGTTTAGGTACCAGTTCATCAGGTACTGGTGTCCAGATAGATTCTGGAGATTTCTGCTCTTTAAATCTTCCTTCAAAAACACGAGCCAACTGCTGCATGTCAAAGGCACACACCGCTGAGCCGGGAATGCTGGGTAAAGTCAGGAAATAACAGCAGGGTCAAAACATGTCACAGATCTGATACACACCTCTAACTGACAGACAGACAGACACACACGCTGTCACATCACACTGACACGCTGTCACAACAGCCCCGGGCCAAAGCCACGCTCACAGCAGGACAGTGGGAGTCTATTCATGATCCAGAACCGACAGAATAACCGACCCGTCCGCTCTGGATCTCATTCACACACTTTACATCAGATTCATCCAGTTTATACTGAAATACTGGACACTCCTCAGTAATTAAATATTATATCTTTTATCCAAACAAGATTCAAACACAATAAATCAAGAACTCTTTGTGGAAACCTCGCTGTCATTGGTTTCCACATATAAAACCACACTGGTTTTATGTCTTGTGGATGAGATGTGTATGTGTGTGTGAGTGTGTGTGTGTGTGAGTAAGTGTGTGTGTGTGTGTGAGTGTGTGTGTGTGTGTGTGTGTGTGAGTGTGTATGTGTGTGTGAGTGAGTGTGTGTGTGTGTGTGTGTGCAGGTGTACACCATGTGTTCCAGGGCAGCTTGTCTCTCTCTCTCCTCCATCTCCAACGGTTGGGGGTCACATGGACAGTTGGTCTCATCTTCCCCGAGGACGAGACAGAACATCTTATTCCTGGACCTGCTAGAATTGATCATTTTCTGTTCGGATCATGGAATATTATTACAACCAAATGGGTTTTGATTTTTTCTATATTTTGAAAGATCTTGACTATTCTACTGTAATCTTTATTAGTAGTTCTACAGTCTTTCAGTGCAATAATATGTCAGGTCTATAATGTCATACATTTAATTTAATGACGTGGAGATTATTATATTAAGTATAGATTTATAAGTGTGACCATATCAAAATTAAATAGGTTTTAATGACCTGCCTCACTCTCTCACTCAAGAACCACTAAAATATATATTTAAAATATATTTTAACTATTGCATATAAATATATTATGTATCTATATTAATATATCTATAAAATGTGCCGTATAACACTGGGGATGAGTGTGTGGTGGCATCTAAGCCTGATTTACTCACAGATTCAGGAATTTTAATCAGGCACTGAGGGGCAGCCCACAGCTCATTCAGGAAGTGGAGTGGTTGGGGGGTTGGGATTTTGACGGGGGTTTTAATTTGGCACAACAGCAGCTACACAATGCAAATGAAATGACTGAGCAGATGAATCCTCACACCCAAATAAAACCGAACTAGATAAGACAGTTCCAGAACAATCATCCCATTCAGACATCACCAAGGCCTCATTCAATTCCAATCATTTCATTTCTGCTCAATTCTCCTGTAATATTTGCCACTAATAGGTACAATGGGAACGCACTGGGGAAACAGACAGGTTGTAATCTGTTCAGAACGGGTTGCTGGGTGAAGCACTTTAAAGTAATTGAGGAGTTTTGGGAATGAAGTGTCTCGTATGGAAAATTTGGGAAACGGGAGCAGATTGATGGCAGCGATGAGGCAGTGGGCATGATGTTAATGGATTGATTTGGAAATGAGCTTCAGTCTGCCGACTGCCGCCCTTACGGAGGCCGGCCGTGCCAAAGATCACTCAGTTAACAGAGATGTCATTGGATGGAGTCTCAGTGTCCTGTTGGCTATTTATCACTCTGGAAATGGCCTCAACAATTAGTCAAGCGTCCAAAGGAACAAACGGCACACAAAAGATTATCTGTGCAAAAGTTTCAATGAAACTTCTGTCATTATTTACTCACACTAATGTTGTTTTGAAGCTTGAACACAAGACATTAGATGAAATAAAAGACACATGGTTTTGGAATGACAGCAGGGTGATGAAAAGATTTTCTATTCTGGTAAAATATTCCTTTAATTTATGGTAATGATGTTTCACAGGTGACTGTAAAACACAGGTGAATAAAAGACATTTGAGACAATTGAATTTATTCTTTAAATCTGCAATCTGTTCCTTTTTGTGGTTAAAAAACAACAAAACTTAACAAAACAAAAATGTTAAAAATGATTGTGTCAACACAATCTCATTACTTTCCCCTCATTCACAAGTTTATAATAATGTTTCATAATTTAATGTATCAGTTGTTCAGAATTTAAGAAAATACTTCCACATCTAACCTGCAATGTTTGTTTTAAACAGAGATGGCAGTAAAGAGTCAAAAGTTATTTTGTTACCATTGCAAAAAAGCAAGACATGAAGGATCCAAATGGATGCCATTTACACAACTTCCCTGCAGCCAATAAGATGTCAGAACTTTGCAGCCTCCAACTCTAATCCGGCCAATGAGCCGTCAGATACAGTGATATACAGCCTCGTACACCTCAGAGCGCTGCTCTTACCCGCTCATTTTCTCTGGCACTCAGTACCGGTCACCAATGGTCCACTATTTTAATGGCTTATTGGCGTCGTGCCTGAATAACTGCCCCGCTCAGTGAGCTTTAGGTGAACGGGCCAAAACCACACAGCTCTACCGCACAGCCTTTGGTATCCATCTGAGACGGGACACCACAGGGGCTTGAGAAATGAGAACAAAATGAGAAAAATTGACCTGCCAGGAGGCAGGAGGGAGTCATGCTGTTTGTTCTCTGGCACAGAACCTCAGTCATAACTCTGGTGCCGTATCCCAGTCAAACTACCAGAGTCCTTCATTCAGGTCCAACAGAACCGCAAGAGAAAGACACTGTAAGTGTCAGAACATGTCACTTTGACTCTTCAATCTGATTGGATGAGCCATAATTAAAGTCAACACAAAATAAGCAATTTACATGTGACTGAACATAAGATAGATGACATTACTAAGTGGTAAAACTGTTAAAATGATAAATAAAAAAGTGCTTAGTCATATCTTGTATTAAATAGTTGTGTTATGCATCAATTTAACATCATTTTGCGACTATAAGCCACTCAGTGCAGTGTGGTATAGTGATTTACATCACAGTTCAGGAATATTTGTCACAGAAAAAATCACTATAACAAACAAAACCTTGTGGCTTATTGCATTATGTTTGTGGCAACAGAAGTCAAACGCACGGCCGTTTCCAAACGTTCCACTTCTCCCTCATCTCAACCTCTTCAGATGATTATGCTGTCATTTGCCCTTCAGAACAAATAAACACATCACAGCAGATTTCCCTCCAAAAACGTTTCAAACTGATGACAAAACTCATTTCTATTCTAATCACACGACACACAATGAGAGGTTATCAGGACAGCTGCTCTCACTGCCGCCTGACGGACGGCACAACATCGCTCTGCATTTACTCTCAATGTGTGCTTGGGCAGAACTCTGCGAGAGGTTCGAGAGCTCTCACAATGTGTTACGGGCTTTTGGGAGCAACACAAAGGGCTGGCAGAACAACATTTGGGCTGGTTTTATGATGTACTCGACTCTTTATCTATTTAGTTCTGCACAGAACAGGCTGACTCATTCTCTTTCATAAACTCACCAGCTCAGATTATTGTCTGGTTATTCATTTTGTCCTCACAGTTTCTCTCCATCTCTCTCTCCTTTTCTTTGCCTCTCAGAGCGTCTGTTGTTGGACCACAGTGTGGAAATGTCTGATCTCTGCTGGGAACTGGATGTGTGACGTTTTTGTTTCACATTTATTCTGCTGGTGTTTCTTTCTGAGTCTCGCAGGTTTTGCTTTGTCCCTGCAGAACTGCTCTGTGATAGCACCCCGTTTCCAAGGAGAAATTTTACATTGATGTGTCAATCATATGATGGGGAGGGGCTTATCAGAGCTTGCGGTTTCCATGTATTTATTTGAATAAAGATTAACATAAACCCCTAAAATCTCTGTATAAACAGGCTTAACTGTGTTCCAGTCCAACAAACCTCTTTCTACTGTGGCATATATTTATTGAGCACAAATCAAACTTATGTTTGAGTTTATAATGTACTTTCACTCCACATTATACATATTTTCTTTGTCCCAACATTTACCATCATGCTGTCTGAATATCACATTTACATAACCTACACCTTATATAACCTAAACCATATATAACCCTCTCCAGGGAACTAGCCCATTATACTGAAGGTATAGACAAACGCTGCCTCTGTCTCCTCTCTGACGCTGTACATTATGACAGATGTTGTAATGTGCACAACATTACGAGTGAGTGACTCCCAGTCCTGATTCAGTCTTTCGTCGGTAGTAAAATGTGTTGATGTTTCTTAACATCCCTGATAACAGAATTTTGAACAGCTTTCCTCATGAACCAATCAAACTCTTGAGCTGATTTCTCTCAGACTGCAGTATAGAAGCTTTTGAGCAGCATATCAAAGAACCAAATTCAAATTGCCATGAAATTGGATTCATTCGTGCTTCTCGAGTTAAAAAAAATAATAAGAGGCTAAATCACAGAGGAGAGCCATTTTCTCTTTCTGTACATTGTTGTTGTGTGTTATACTTCATTCCTCCCTGTTTCTCATTACTGCCACATGTTCAGGTGTCTCACACACTACAGACGTCTGAGGAGATAACGGTGAGAAAATATAAACATCACAAATATCACTGGAGGTGTTTGGAGTGAGAGAGAGAGAGAGAGAGAGAGAGAGAGTTTACTGATCTGGAATGAGGCCATTCCATAAACTTGTTTTTCTACACAGCTAGTTGTAAACACTAAAACCTTAACCACACTTATGTTTTATAGTGTTTTCACCAATAAAAACGTCACCAAAAAGAAGTTTTGCTCATATTTATACGGTTTTGTTGACCTTTGGGTAAAGATTTATGGTTAAGTAAACCCACTCTCTCAACTACCCACACACACACATACAAACACACACACACACTCTGTCGTGTCTCTGCTGTGTGTGTGTGTGTACCTGTTGGAGGGTGTGGAGAAGACCCCCAGGATCACGTCTCTGCCCTGCATGCGGATGATGGGGCTGGTGGACTGCAGCAGATTGAAGTAAAAGTGTGAATCTCCCGGGACGGAACAGTTCAGACGCGCCTTCAGAAAAGACGTCCACTGTCGCTCCAACACGCG
>JBAJNP010003223.1:0-20206 GCA_036877545.1 Yasuhikotakia modesta | reverse complement strand
CACACACACACACACACACACACACACACACGCACACACACACGCACAAACACACACACATGCACGCACACACAAACACAGACAGAAATTGTCAAAAAGTATTAAAAGGGCCTGATATTTGTAGAACAATATTTCCCAACATTCCTTGCAGAAAACATTTGTCACTCAATCTCTGATGCTTACAAATAAAGTTTGTGCCTTTAAGTTACATATGTAACAAACATATACTGTTTATATTTACTGTTTATACTGTCTATATATCATATATATAGTGTCTTTTGATTTGGACTTTTGGAGTTTATAATGTTGGCAAAGGCAATTCCTCTTTGAAATATAAACAATCTATACCTTCAGCTACAACACAACATACAGTCTTTTGAGCGATTGAGTTGTAACATTTCTGTCTATTTTTATCTGCCCTGTTTGTTTACTCCCTCATAAGAAAATATAATTACATCATTACTTTGCATGGAGAGCAGTGTGTTAGTTCATTGTAAGTGCTTCTTTCACACCATCATTTGTCTGAGAGCTTTCTCTCTCTCTCTCTCTCTCTCTCTCTCGCTCACACACTCGCTCGCTCAGACATGAGGGAAAGCGAGAAAGCCAGAGATACACACACAAAATAACTCAATGAATTTTAAAATGTATTAAATACTCCAGTAACCTCCCTTTAAACACATTACATGTTTCAGTAAATTTCCACTGAAGCTCCGGGCAGCACCATCTCTTGGACCAGCCATGAAAACCTGTTTAAAACCATCAATATTTGTGCAGTTGGTTCAGACACTACGGCTTTAAGAGGGACAACAGACTGCACTCATATCACACACAGCCTCCATTTATTCCTGAAGGGGTCTGTAAACTCGCATCCATATGGCGTCTGACCTGACAACAGTCCACAGGGAGAAGATCTGTGATTAGATCTTTCAGACAACAAACAGAGAACATCAGAACCTGCCAGCTGTGTCTCTAATAAACCCAAACAGCACAGCCTCCTACCCAGTCCTTTTAGGTAAGAACGTTCCCCTGACGTTTCCATTAGGTAAGAAAAACGTTAAAAATGAATGTTAAAAATGTCCAATTTAGTTACTGTTTTTCTATTAACATTATTGCTTGATTTTAAGACCAAAGCAATAATGTTTTATGCAATGCTTGGTTTTAGTGTTTTTAAAATGTTCCACTAACCACTTGAAAGCAACATTTTTATTTGATATATAACAATAAAACTCTCTTTCCACTCATGTAACTGCAGGAAGTTTTTTTCAGAAAAACGTTCAGAGAACAGACGTTCCCCGTTAGCTGGTTCTTGCGTTCCTCACCTTCTCCAGGTAGTTGAACTCCATGGCCATTTCTCTGAAGAAGAAGTAGATGTGACGTCCCCATTCCACAGCACTCACAAAATACGGCTCTGCAAGAAACACACACTTTCATTTTACAGCCGCCGACAAGCTTTCCTGTAGAGAGTAAAATGAGGCTTGAATAAGTAAACAGTCATCATTCATTATAAAAACATTTATATGAACAAACAACATATGCACAGACCCTGAGGGAGAGAGAGACAGAGAGCGAATGTGTAACAACACGGGGTAAGGCTGAGATAGTCTTTATAAAACATTCATGTCCTCTTAAATAAAGCAAAGATTAAAGAGAAAACAGAGATTCTGGTGCTTTCTCTCAGTTTCTCTGTGCTTCATGAGCTAGACTTCATCTCTCTCTCTCTCTTGTGTTGATATATTCATCCCATCCAGCTCTCCACATCTCAGGTTCAAACAGAGCTCTGCATTACACACACATCCACCGTTTCTGACTGACACTCGGCTCTGTTTCCCTGGGTTACAAAATCTGGATTTGTGAAAAACAGCCCAGGTTAAAAAAAGACAAAAAAATCAAAAACGAGTCTCATTTGGCTTTGTTAGCGCTCGCGACGCGCCTGAGGTGAAATCACACCAAAATGAAGCTGGTGTAAACGGCTCCCTGAAACTACTTTAAAATCCCCAAAACAAACTCACTGCAGGTTCAGCAAGCAACACAGATCACTTATATTTTATTTAAAATGTCCAACAATTTTAAAGGAATATTCAATAACAGCCGGTACCAGAGAAATTGGTAGTTAGTGGTGAACGTTTCTGACACTGAAGTTTCTTACATCTTTGTAAAAACAACAAAAACACTCCCGTGCTCTTACACCACAAACAAACGTCTGATAAATGTTCCAGTCTTGCTAATAAACAAAACCAATAGCACAAATCTTCATACTGTTTATAGATGCATGAATCCTTTTGATGGGAACACAAACGTACCTCTGAACCATTTGGAATCGTGTTTGATGGTACGCAGGGCCGGACTCTCTCCCAGACTGCGGTAAATGACCGCATCGATGGCCAGGAAGTCGGTCACTGTCCCTGTGAACAAACTGCCCTCTGAGGTCAAAGAGCAGAGTTCAGCGGTCAATACTCAGCGCAGATGGACATAATGACAGATAATGCAGGAGCTCAGATGAGATGTGTTTGAGAACACTGATGTTCATAAGTGCTGGTTAAGTGCATTTACTGAGGTAAATTAAAACAGCTATAATGGAAACGAAGTCAAACATTATATTGTTCATTCGCTTGGTGCAACGCTGCTATTATGAAAGATTAAAGAGCAATAAGGAAATAAATAAATTGCAGTTAAGAGGGTAATACGAGGTTGAGTCATTACAGAGACTGTGTAGCTTACCGGCAAACAGAGCCACATTAGCGTGTTTGGGGTCGTAAGGACATCGCGCCATTCCACTGATAGGCTCTCCCACCAACTCCAGAGTGTCTCTCTGCACACACACACACACACGTTTGTTTAACTACATTAGTAAGAACATCTAACATACTTTTGTTTGGTCATCAAGATATTTTCTATCCCCTAATCACAGCCCTAAACCTGATCCTCACACAAACCTGCAAGCATCATTATGTTAGATGTAAAACATGATTTGGCCCATGACACACACACATAAACACACAGACACACTTTGTGAAGATGAGACATGATGCTTTCTGACAGTCTGACAGCTGTTATAAACCATCACAAACACATTCACAAGTGCTGCTATCATTTCCACACACTTCAGGTAACACTGTGTGTGTGTGTGTGTGTCTTTATCTCACCACTAAAACACATCTAATGTGTATCACAACACAAACCTGCTGCTTTCTCAGTTTTAGGCAACACAGTTTCTCAAAACACAAAACACAAAATCTATTTCATTCAATTAGAACAAAATTAAATGTATTAAAACCATTAAGATTTTTACATTTTTAAAGATAATTAAACAACATCCAAATATTACCAGCTGTGTCTTTATTTTGCATTTGTGTAGCACAAAACAAAGTTTTGGTTCTTTTCCAGAATATATCATTTTATTATTTGTGTGAGATTCACAAACAAAGACAAAACTGAACTTGTGTTTTTATAGCGCTACACCTCCAGTGAGTGATTCAATCACATAATCTGATTCTTAACACCCATCTACATTAACACACGTTCATTTAAATTCACGGACTGCAGCTGAGATCTTAACAGCGTGAAAGACTCAAAACAGCTGCTGCTCTCATATGTACACAGAAAAACATCATATTTAAAAACAAGAAGCTATTTTAAATACAGAAGGATGAATTGAATCTTTTGATATTGTGTTGTAGGTTCTATATAATTTATATGGAGACTGAAGGCTGCAAGGCATTCTGGGAAAACTCACTGTGTAATTGGCACACAGTGGGTTGAAAGCGTTGGTCCCGCAGACAAACAGCCCTTCATCGTGGCTCAGCAACACCTTTATGTAATTGCGGCACTCCTCCTAAAGCCAAAACAAACAAGGCATTTATGTGTTATTCAATTACATTTACTGCTAAAGCTTCAATCTGTTGCTTTTGCCTCTCTGTCGCCATCTCTGTTTAAAACATTAAACTGCAGGTTAATTTACATACATTTCTTTACATGTGGTGAAACTCAATAAAGCCAAACTGACATTTCCTGTTTAATCTCAAATGATGAATTATTGTTATTATTGTTATTATGAACCTCCTGCTGTGAATCATGTAAGATCAGGAGATTGTGTTGAACAGAATCTGTCATGTACCTGCTCAATATTATTTGTGGTTTGTTTTTAACCACATAAAACTACAAAATGCAAATAATAAATGAATTTACTTCAATGAATTAATTGCTACAGTTTGTTTAGAGTTATTTTATCCCTTAGAAAAAGAGCTACAGCAGTAATAGAAGCGAGAGTTTATTTCTGAAAATGTAATTATGTTATCACTGTCTGCATAAACGCTGTGAAAATGACTTTTTCTCTGAATGATTGCAGGGAAACAGCAGCGATGGTATCAGACTGTGTTTGTTTGGTGTGGACTGATCCTCTCTGAATCACAATAGTTTGGGAGCGTTTGACTTTCATGTCATCTCAACAAAGCCATTCGAATCTTAATTAAAAATGTGACTGAAAGAGAGAGAGACAGACAAAGAGAAAGAGAGAAAGAAAATGGGTCAGAAAATGGAAGTAGGCAGTAAAATGAACACTGTAAACATTTACACAGCCTCACTACTCATTATATTTACCTAGTCGTCATTATTTAGAGAACTTTGCTTGTTTACCAACACAGACACCTGATAAGTGGGTCCCAGCGTGCAGCTGCGCGACAGAGCCTGCGCCACCAGCCTCACCCTAAAATGGTCCCATTTTCTCCTGTTTTCTGACAACATATAGACACAATGATGCTGCATGTGGCAGAGAAACAGGAAGTCAGGGCTGAATGCATCACAATGTGAGTCCAGCTATAAAAGCCCTGAAAGCTACTGCATAACCAGCTGCCAACACTCATGCAACAGGAATGCTTTGTTCCCCGACGGACATCAATGGAACATTTGAAGTGGTTTCATGTATTTTGCTGGAATCGCTGCATGAGGGCCCCATCACGCAGCTCCACCACGGAGCCCATTCGCTGTTCTGCCCATTGGGTTTGGCTGGGCCTCCTGGTGGAGCTGAGGCCCGAGGGGGTCAACGCTGAGGTCAGTGATTAGCAGGATTGCTGAGGGTCTATGTGTTGATACAGATGCAAGCCCACCGTTTGCTCTGTGTGCACATGCGTTTGCACAGGAGATCAGAGAGTTCTTACAAATGCGTTTAAGTAGCTCATGGCGTTAAACGCTCTCCCTAGCGTCAGATCAGCTTACAGCATCTGTGTGCATGTGTTTCCATGTTTCAATACCAGGACAGACAGAGATCTTTCTGTTGGTGATAAACTAAAGCAGAACTCCTCAGCTGAGGCCCGCGGGCCAAATCTGACCTTTCAGTCATATTTATAGCAGCCTCAGGATGATTGATTGATTGACAGCTCGTATATTGACTCACATGTCTTGGTGAACATATTTATTCTTGTCTTATCTAAATTAAATGCAGTTACGCAAATACAGCAACCAAACCTTTAAATAATTCTGTGTGTCAACATCAGGTTTGTTCTGTGCTCACTAGCAGCTATTAGCATAATAGTTAAGATGAAAAGAAATTTCATTCAACATTTCTTTAGTTATAAATTTTATGCTAAATAACTGTGTCATATTAGACGGCCAATTTATCATATATGTGTTGATATTTTCATTAAAATGTTCTTTCTGAATGTTCATAAATTGAAGTAATAGCCCAAAAACATCAAAATGTCAGACTATAATAAATGTTAAAGGAACCCAATTATATTAATATAAATCGACATTATATTTAAAATGTAATGGAAAATGAATGAGTGAAAAATACCCTTTGAATTTAAATAAGGTCCTTAAAAGTCCTCAAATACTTCTACATCTTCAAAGTCTGTTTCCTCGGTGGTATTTTCTCTGGTGATCAGAACACAACACAAGTAATGGCAGGGAAATTAGACGCCAATTGCTTTGTGATTATCAGACAATTGCAAGACAAAAATGTTCATCTTCACCCTAAAACTGTGTCTGACAGGAAAGTGTTTAAAGATAATGGCTATGTTTAGATTAGCGCCCTACAGAGCTACATACTACCTTTGCTGCAGTGTACAGTATGCATGCAGTGCACAGGAAGATGGATGACAAAGTACACGGTGCAGTAAACATATGTGCAGAATACAACAAAGTCCACTATGACACCATATCCCACAATGCAGTGTCATATTTCATAAGTTTTCATTAGTGTTTCTGAACAGGAAGTAACATCCATTATAATTTTAAACGATTTTTCTTGACTCATGATTTGAACAGTTTTTTTTGTTGAAAGACAATTTCATTCAAAACTAGATTTAAAATGTTTCTGAATAGTTTTGACTTCCAAGGTGACAAGTTGTCGCCACATGCAAATTATTTTTCCTCCCATCACAACCTTCAATACATTCCATGAAAATAAAAGAGGCGATTATTTCAATAACTAGAAAATAAGAAAATATGAAAGCAAACATTTTGGTCTTGAGGACAACATGCCCTCCTGAATCATAAAAAAGCCACAGAACTGTCTTAAAACATTCTTAAACATTGTCTAACATTCTCTAGAAGTTCTTTTATATCTATCAAAATGTTGTTACAGAGCATTAGTAGATGAACATTATCATATATACCAAACATGTTATTCTTAAATCATTAGTGAAACATGTTACAGAGCTCAAAAATATTTGAATCAAAACTGTTTAAATCACCAGACAATTACGTTCATCTTACGTTTTAATAATTCAAAATTCAAAATTAAACTTTTTAAAATTAAGTTTGTTACTTAATGGAAACGTTAGAGAAATGTTCTCAATCTATGAGTGTTAGCTGGATACTGGATCAATAAAACCTCAATCCATAAACGACCAGCTGAACGAGAGAAAAACGCCTCGGTTGTATCAGCGCTATAAACCCTCCGCAGGGCAGGAGGATCTCGCGTTCCGCTTCATAAAGTGTAAAATTGAATTCATCAGAGATGCGGGTTAGAGAGCGGGTCGATCCATACAGCCGTCAGAGGTGTGAGACGCAGGTTTGGCTCTGGAGACGAGCACACGGAGCTCAGGTGTCTGTGAAACGCCATCAAGAAATGTCAAGATTTATCCTTCAGATTAGAGCGAGTGACACGGCAGTAAATATTCTCACAGGCCAGCAGACTCCTCCACACTGCTCTGATCAAAGTCTGCTTCTCCTGCATATTCCCTCTCTCCTCTCCTTTCTTCCAAACTCTCTTTACTAGCTCTCGTTCTCCACCCGCGTGTCTCCTGCTGCCTCTGTGCCAAATTCACTCTCTTCTCTCTGTCTCTGACTTCAGAGGAGTAACAACGTGCTCTCAGCTAAAACACACAGCAACAAAGCCCTCAGCATTCTCACCATGGTTAATGTTTTCTAAAAGTTCTCAAAAGTTCTCAGTAACAATAGTAAAATGTTTTTCAACGTTAGCATTATTCATAATTTGTTAGTGGAACGTTTACAGAACATTACAGAATTAAAATGTTTGTTGATATTCCTAAAGCAATAATACGAAGAAACGTCAATCAAACGTTTTAAATAACAAACAAGATTAAGATTAAGAGGCTGTGTTGACAAACAAACATTGGTTGGTTCTGAGACCACAAACAGAGTTACATTCCCACAATGCCATTAAAAGCATAAACGTGTTCACAGAAATGTGCTGAAAGACAAAACAGATACTCATGAGGATTTAACCAGCCGGAGTGAAGCTATTAATGTCTCAGATGCACAAGCACACATTTATAAAGTCCTGTGGGACAATATCTGTGTAATATTACCGCTGCTGTACAAACCTGTTTATCATGCACTTTAAAACTGACAATCAAAGCCACACAACTTAAGCCAGATAATCTTTGACTCTGTGTCCAGAGAACCACAGTTATGAATTATCTGTTTATGTACCTCAGAAGCTTTGACTGGGTTTCAGCCGCGGCTGCAGAACCAGTGCAGAATAAAACCGTTACAGAGTTTGGATCAGATTTAGTCACTTTTAATGAATGTGGTTTCAAAGCGGCTGAAAAACCAAGTGTGTGTGTGTTTGTGTGTGACTGTGTGTGTGTGTTTGTGTGTGACTGTGTGTGTGTGTTTGTGTGTGACTGTGTGTGTGTGTTTGTGTGTGCATGAGTGTGTGTGTGTGTGTGACTGTGTGTGTATGAGTGTGTGTGACTGTGTGTGTATGAGTGTGTGTGTTTGTGTGTGACTGTGTGTGTGTGACTGTGTGTGCATGAGTGTGTGTGACTGTGTGTGCATGAGTGTGTGTGTGTGTTTGCGTGTGACTGAGTGTGTATGTGTGTATAAGTGTGTGTCACTGTGTGTATGAGGGTGTGTGTTTGTGTGTGACTGTGTGTGCATGAGTGTGTGTGTTTGTGTGTGTATGAGTGTGTGTGTGTGACTGTGTGTGTATGAGTGTGTGTGTGTGTGTGTGTTTGCGTGTGACTGAGTGTGTATGAGTGTGTGCCACTGTGTGTGTATGAGTGTGTGTGTTTGTGTATGAGTGTGTGTGTATGAGTGTATGTGACTGTGTGTGTATGAGTGTGTGTGTGTGTTTGCGTGTGACTGAGTGTGTGTGTGAGTTTGTATGAGTGTGTGTGTGTGTATATGAGTGTGTGTTTGTGTGTGACTGTGTGTGTATGAGTGTGTGTGTGAGTTTGTATGAGTGTTTGTGTGTCACAATGAGGATATTGAATTTCCTCCATCATTATGAAACTGTGTCATCTGGTATCAAGAAGCAGGAAAAGATTCATTACAACCACAATTACTGAAAGAACACACACCAGATCATATAATGTGACAGTCATTCTCCTGACAGGTTTACACCTGATCTCAGATCAGCAATCTCAGCTTCAGCTCTGATGTTCTCTGATATAGAGTTTTTTGTCTCCTGTGTGTCTCCTGTTTTAAAATTCACTGAATCTACACGTCTGAATGAAAAGTTCATTTCTGATATATTTGAGTTATTTTAGGTCTGAATCGATCAGAACATTTGCCAGCAGTCGGCAGCACATTCAATAAATATTGTATTTCATGTTTCCAAATATTTCTATTAATGGAATCATAAGGGAGCCAGAATCAGATTAAATAAATACAGAACAGTTCTCATCCCTGTTAGCATGTGGCGCTAACAGAAACATTATAAATACTCTCTTTACTGTCTGTCACACCGATGTGAACAAAAACAACCTGGAAAGAGTAACAAGACCCAGCTGCTGTAATGTAAGCAGAACGTTTAATATAAACATTATATCATATCACATATATCAAAAACAATATTCTAAAGTAGTTAGCTGATTATTTAAAAAAACTTAATTAAAAAATGTTTCAGTAACGTTCCATTAACAAAGCAACAACGTTAATACAACATGTAAAAAACTGGATGCTTTGTAATTTAATACAAATGTTAGGAAAACATTCCTACAACCTAAAATGCAGGTGTGTGTGTGTGTTGTGTGTGTGTGTGTGTGTTGTGTGTGTGTGTGTGTGTGTGTGTGTGTGTGTGGGTGGGTGTTGTGTGTGTGTGTGTGTGTGTGTGTGTGTGGGTNTGTGTGTGTGTGTGTGTGTGTGGGAGTCAGACGTGTAATTTGTAAAGTTTCCTCCTGCCAAACAAAAATCTTTGCCCAGGTTTGACATTCAGTCCCTTGAAGCTCTTCTTGCTGCAGTCAAACACATCTATTAACACAAAGTGCTTCACAAAACAGGAGTGTGTCTGAATTATGAAGGTGGGCAGACAGCAAAGGTAATTATCCTTTGAACTAAAGAATAGAGGAAGATTGATCACAAAAGATCAAAGAAACGCAGAATTAAATGTGGAGGACGACTGCGGTCGACAAACTTCTGAAATGAAGCCTCACAAACTCTGTTAGTGATGTTAGGAGCCACAGATCGCAGGAGCTGAGTTCACAATAAACGGATTACAGCACTTTCTGCTGTAGAGACACGACCACTGGCAACTGGAGCAAATATGGTATATAAAACAATAAAAGGCAATTTTCTTGGTAAATTAAATCAAACATTCAACCAGATGATGGGAAAGTCACAGCTTTTAAAATCATCTCAGAGGTTTTACAAAATATTTTGCTCCGAGTTACAAATGGCCACAGAGAGACTAAAGCGCTGTTTGGGTTTGGTGTAGATATGTAGCAAATTCTCACAAACGTTTTTGTTATAAACGCTCAGGGAGAAATGTTCAGGACTCAGATTGTTTCCAGCGATGCCCGGGTTCAGAACACTGGGCTCATGTCAGCAGTAAATCACTCACAGTATTCCAGACGACTCACACTAACCTCATGTTTTCCCTTCATCCTACAGATCCGGATGTCATTCCTGTTGGATTCCCACGTCCTTTTCTGCAGGAAGGCAAAGCACACGGTCACCACTGACTTTATTAGTAGTGAGTGTTTACGTGTGAGTTAAGGAGACCAGTGCTCACCTTGCTGTAGAACATCTCATCTCCAGACACGTGATCCAGTTCCACACGATAAAGGTCATCACTGCACGCACACACACACACACACACATATGCACACACACACACACACACACACAAATGCACACAAACACACACACACACAAATGCACACAAACACACACACAAACACGTACACCATCATTAGCAGAAAGAATGAACAGTCCTTGTTTTAATTGAAAACAAGGACTTAGTCCCAATACACAACTATTCATACTACATAGTGTGTGTTACATAAAATATACTGGGTAGAGGTTCTGAATGAGACTAATGGAGGAAAAACAGAAGTCTGTGAATTTTAAAATATGTTTCTACCCAATACACTGATGTACTAAAGGAATTTGATAAAGAAGATCCATTAACCTGTATATAAAGGGTTTAACTCTGAATTGAGAACATTGTGAAACAGCACAGGTCTAAATCTGAGTTGTTTGCAGCTCTAAAATGTCAGCCGTTGTCGTTTTGTGGCCACAGTAACCAGTTTATAAGAAAACGTAGAAGAGAGTTTATACGAGAGATTCAGGCTTTAGAAACTCAAGACAGGCTTTATCTGTTGTGCTGCTTCAGAGAAACATTTAAACTGCTTCACTGTGTAATGTTAAAGGTCATCGGATGGGGGTTTAACTTTCTAACTAGGACCACATGCAAAGTCCCCCGGGAGTCAAAATCCTCACAGCTCTGACTTTGAAGTCTGAAGGATATCTGACGGATTTCAGAGATGTAGCTAAATGTAACAGCAGTCAAAATGAACACAGATTTTCAGCCAAGACATCCATCAAACATTAACTGTGTATGAAGAACAAACCACAGCAAAACTGGGTTTAGACAACAGCGAGTTCATCTCAGCCGAGTGAGTTATTAGGACACGAGTGTTAATGTGAACGGACTCAGAAATTAATAACATTCTCTCAATGTTTAATTTGTCATTTCTACTTAAGAACAATTAGGTTTAAAAGACAGTTAAGGGAAACAGAAAAGCTTTAATGAAAGAGAAGAGATTCATTTTATGTTAATTCATGATGTAAAATCAAACACAAACACATTAATGTTACTGTATTAATAGACAGGGCAGAGTTGCTAACATTTATTTTAATCATACATAAATGATTCCTTTATCATTGAGTCAACGTGATTTGTCCTATTTACTTCTATAATTCATCTTACTTATCATGAATGATTCATTACAGCAAATGTAAATAATTGTAGCTGTACAATGTTTTTTTTAATAGCAAAACATTATGTGGCTGACATCCCAAAGTCCTCCAGACAGAGGTGGTGACAGAGAGCTCAATGTTATATGTTGCAGCTATTGGTGTTAAAGGGTGTGAGGAGCAGGTGGTGTTACCGGGCTCCGATGTAGAGCGTGCGGTTCACTTTCAGAACCGTCTGAATGTACAGCGGCTCCTGGCGAGTGTAGGAGCGATGGGCCCGTCCCACGAACACTGGATACCGTCTGATCACTGAGAGAGAGAGAAATAGATAAAGATTTTAAAACTGATGTTAGCAGTGTTTTAAAAGTCCAGCTAATCTGCTGAGACCTTCAACAAACTGGCAAAATAATTCTTATGCCAAATTATTAAATGCTCTCAGATTTTTAAGTCTCTTTGGATAAAAGCATCAGTTAATGAATTAATGTAAAAATGATACGAGACGCAACAGGACAGAAAAAAGTGACACAAGAAAGAAACTCTTGAAGGGAAAACAGATGAGACCCAAACAGAAATATTTCCATCAGCTTCACAGAGACCTCAGACACAAAGGACAGTAAAAACATATATCACAGTATCCCACAGAACTTCTCATATATCTCAGTGTCATACAGAACTTCTCATGACCATCTCAGGCCCACATCTGAGGAGACATGAGTACTGACAATAAAACACTGCAATGAAAGAGCAGAAACGTTTTCCAGGAATCACAAACTACAGATCTATACATCAGACAGGCCCAAAAACTGGGCAAATTACCAACAATCTTGACAGAAATAAAGTTTTTCTTGTTTCCTAATGTTTCCATTATGGAATAAAAACATTAAGTGTTATTTTGAAAGTTATTTTTTAAAGATGTTTAAAACGTCCAGTTTTTTAGACATTGTACTAAAATTATTGCTTGGTTATTATTTATTCTGCTTATATTATTTCTAACATTTTTAAACCATTTCACTAACTACTTAAGAATAACCTCTTTGATATACATGACATAACATTAAAGTGTTGATAACGCTGAATGAATGTTTATGGGATGTTTTTGGACAAGCGTGTTTGATATCCACACATTTGTGCACATCTTATTCACTGTCATAAAATTTTACCAGCTCTATATATCAGTGTCAACATTTGTCATTGAAAACTGCATTATCAGTCGACCGCTAATGACAAACACAGGAGACAGAACAGAGTAACATCAGATCTGCTTTAACTCGACAGAGAAAAACCTTCATTATTCTGCTGCTAAAACACAAACCTGCTGCGGACACATAAACACTCGCATGTATCACCAAAGACTGAAACCAGCATTTAAAGGAGCTGTTAGCAGTTCTGAACACTTGCACAGCTTTCAAAGAAAAGGAAAATTGGTTTCCAAACGATGTGGATGGGGAATTAAACACATTTAGAGCGCAGATTAAGATTTAAAACACAGAAATGTGTCCTGCAGTCACAGTTTAAACGCTCTGTTTTCTGTTTCCTGTATCTGCAACGATTGTGAGGAGAAAAGCCTGAAGATACAAAGATATTTACTGTGAAGCTCCTAATATTTCTCACCGAACGGCTGCTAATTAATTCCAGTGTATAAGAAGAGCAGGATACTGTTATTGTTGCTCCTGGCTTGTTTTTGTGCTGTCGGTTGTTTGGACACATTTCACAGAGTTTAAATGTTTTTGTGTTCAGTAAAGAGCAATTAGCTGCAGTTTACTGTGAAAAGACTTAAAAAGGTCACGTTGTTTCACTTTGATTCACACACACACACACACACGCACACACACACGCACACACACACACACACACACACACANCACTCACACACACACACACACACACACACACGCACACACACACACACACGCACGCACACACACACACACAAACACACACACGCGCTAGCATCTCTACACTGCGCTAGATGACCTTTAACCTTTGGTCTCTACAGAACCATTAGAGTTGCATGAGGCTGTTCATCAATATCACTGATTCACACACACACACACACACACACACACACACACACAGTTGTGACCCCATTCCAGCTTCATTATGTTAAAAACGTTTCTATACCATTTTCATTTAGTAACATAAACATTTAAAAGATTGTTTTTAATGTTCTGGGAATGTTCAAAACTCCAATTTGTTAACAGTAAATTAACAAACATTATTCCAACTCTTTAATTTTGTAACATCTTTAAAATAGATGAAAGCTGTTCACTAACATACTGCAAGAACGTTACTGGGAACCTTAAAAATCTTTTAGAGATTGTTAGCCAACATTTTGTGAATGTTTCCTGTTAGCTGGAAAAACCCTTAGAAAGATCACAGGCGTATTTCATCCGTTCCTGAGCGCTGATGTTACAGTTACAGTTACATCATGTGTCGACCACATGTACAATCACTTCACACTCAACTGAACCTTCTGGAATCACCTGGAAAAATGTGTCAAGGCAATAATGAGAGACGGATGTTACAGTGTTTTCAGCTCGACTGGCAGCATGTTGCATCAGCAGAGCAAAAGGTTGTGGGTTCGATTCTCAAGGAACACATGCTGATGTGTAGCATGAATGTAAAAACATCTGCCAATTAAATTCTACATAATATTTCCACAGCTAAAGGTCCTTTAGATAAAAACATGTTACACTCGTGGTATGAAAACGTGAAGTTATAAATAATACCTGTTCCCACCGTTGCTATAGTAATTTAGGCACCTGTGACTTCCGTTCATCACCATGATGGTAACATGAACTCCTGAAACATTACTGAGCTGTTAGCATCCTCCTCATTTATGCCAGAGCTAGTCTGTTCATCACTTACAGTGATTATTGCATTCATGTCAAACACCCGTACAGACTGTTACAGTGTTACAGTTCAAGTTACATACATACAAATTAAAGACACACACACACGCGTTTACAAGCTAAAATGCTTAGGGAAAAAATCAAAAAAGTATAATACTTTATTTATATTTTAATACCTTCCTTTAACTGGCGCTTTTACATGTTAGGATGGTTTCAGACGTTTAAAGAGCTTCAAACCCGTCTCATCCGATCAGAGTTTGTAGTTTTGGTCTGTTTTAAATTACATCTCTGCTGTGAATATGTGAGTTTACTCTAACAAACATCCTCCAAACACAATGCTTAGGGTTTATTTAAGCTAATTGTGTTGTTTTGCCGAACATACATGAAAGGATGCAAACATACAAACAAACTGACATGTGTGACTGAAACTAACCTGCTGATATGGTTTAACCAGTACATGCTAATTGTGGCGGTGGGCGTTAACTTACCCTCAGCAGGGGCGGAGATTAAAGGACCAGGTTCCTCTGGAAACGAACAAGCAGCCAATTGGAGAGCAGCAAAGATCCATAAGAAGATGGGGGTCACGGTCGCCATGGCTGCGACACACCGGGGCTGTGGAGACAAGAGAAGTAATGTTAAATTGTTAACACATTTAAATAGCGTATTTGAAGCCCTAGTGAACCGAGTTACTATAGGCAGCTATATTTCAATGCAACATCTGCAAATCTTATTTGAAATGGAAATGCCATGGTCTTGGGTGTGAGTCCCACACACACACACACACACACACACACACACACGTACACTTTAAAAGCCCTCTGCGTTATTTTGGAATAATGTTTCTATCACAGCATAAATGTAAATTCAGTCTCAGACACTGTTAGACTTCATTACATTCTGAAAGCATCTCCATGCGCAGCCGACTGCGCGTGACTGCGAGGCAAACAGAAGCTTTCTGTTCTGCAGCATCTGAAATTTATTTAAGCATTTTATGAGAAAAGGCTGCTTACAAAACTCACAGCACCTGTGAATGAAGCAAAGCAGACTTGTGCCATTTTAATGGTGTTAGGAAACAGTCTGTCTGTGCGCGAGTGGAAACGGGACATGAAACCGCTTAACAAAAGCTTTCATCTCAGACAATCAGTTCTTCTCTCAGACAGAAACCAGATGAGAGCTGTGAGGCTTCTGATTCGCAGACAGCCCACAATTACCGCCACGTTCTGAGACCACACACACACACACACACACACACACACACACTTCCATTCATCTCACCACCTTCTTATTCAGTCTTTAGAAGAAGGAGTGACCAGCCACTAAAAAGGGAAAAGACAATGATCCCACCATCTGTTCTTTTCTTTTCCACACTCATTCTTCAGAGCGTTCCTCTCTTTCTCTCGCTGCATGATTTCTGTAATGGGATCATTTATGACAGTGTGTCGACCCTCTTTGTTCCAGAATATTACTGACACAAACACAGAACATTGAACCCGGACCAAATAACTGAAATGAAGATGGAGGACCTGAAGATCCGACACAGACAGAACCTCAGCTCATGATCTGGTCCACTGCGCACCAGAACTAGCTAGTTAGGAAGGAAGCTGCAAAAATCAGCCAATCACTGAAGCTTGATGTTCCTGCTAACGGGCAACGTTGGTTAAACATTTGTACACTTTTGTTACTTAACAGAAACATTATGGAAATGTTTATACAACCTAAAATTGTTATCTGGGGTTCTGAGAAACAGATTATTGTAATGCTAGCTGAAGCTATAGCCTGAAAAACATTTAATAAGATATTATCAGCCAAACCTAATAAGCCAATTTGATCAGTATCATACAGACGAATTTTAATGACATTAACTGCGAGCGTTTCGCCTCACAAACACACGTCTGCATTGCAGCTCCTCGGTTTTCAACAGGTCTGGAACAAAACATTATTATCCCCTAAATGAGATGAAACAATGAATGATGTAATTAAGACGATCCCTCAGGACACGAGAGACAGGAAACTAATTGAAAGAAATCTGCATTCCTTCAGTGTAAAGTTTCAAAATGAACATCAAGCCTTTGGAGAGTTTAAAGTGATACGTCAGAATCACTCTCACAGCATTACAGAGAGAATGAGAGGATGTATCACCGCATTAGCACAATATTAGTACACACAACACAAACAACATCATCAAACAATATTTTAAAGGGCTTGTATCCTGCGCTTTCTTATCTATAGTTGTGTTTACTGACACCTTAATTAGTGTAAGAACTGAACAAACAAGCTTCAGACATATTGTGGTGCATAAATGAATCACACACACATCTTACAGTGCTGTGGAGGACAGTTTTGTCTCAGTTTCATACAATGTCCCAATGAACAACTTTAGGCTGTAAGAACTGGGCTTTTATCTGCTGTAATAGTAATAAAATGTTGCACCAAAAACAATTATTTTTCATCATCCCTGCAATTAATCAAGCTGTACCTTTAAGAGTTTTATGTAAATTATGTCTGTATTGGCTGGACAAACGCTTTATGTAAAAGGGTTTTTTATTTAAAATAAAAATGCCACTTACTGGTTGCAGGTTTCCTGTCAGATCCAATTTAGCCGTGAGTGTTAAACTGTGATAGGTTCTCACCACAGTCTGAACTGTGACATCACACCTGCGACGCTTCCAGATGATTCTTTGTGCAGCTTTAGTTTCGTTTTAAACTCTGCAGGTTTACAGAAGCCTCTTTATTTTAAAAAGAGCAGCGAAAATCCTGTCTTCATGATATGACCTCTTATACCGAATGACAGTGTGTGTGTGTGTGTGTTTATGAGGGGCACTAAAGGAACAAAAAAGCCCCACTGGTGGGCACATACAGCTCCTAAATGCCCCACTATATCTCCTAAAGAAACCATCTATTGTTCAGAGCTTTTAAAATACTCTCTCCCTCTCTTTAATCTCTCTCACCCCCCGGTTCACTCCAGACTTAACCCCTGTGCTCAGAGAAAGGGTCAAAGGTTAGGATAGGTGTCCTCCCACTGCGCCGCGGCACAGACCGCGTCTGTAATTTGGTTTAGGGAGGTTGTGACCAAGCCAGAGACACATTAAGTTTTGTGATAGCTCAGAATTGAAGCTAATAGGCAGTGATATCACCTCAATTGTTCCTTATTAATGGAACACACACACAATCTTTCATTTCCTCTCACACACTGTGCAGCGAGGTCTGAACAACACCGAAAGGGTCCAAGTCACTGTTGGCAGGCTAGCGGTGCTAACAGCCGTGACAGAGAAAAGCTTTACACAACAGAGTGAATGAAAATTCCTTCAGAACGGCCGTTCAAAGCAAATGACGTCACAACTCTCACAGGAAACAACGACAGGAGTGTCATGACAGCAAACCCTGTTTACCAGCTAACATCCGTAGCTTGTATGAACGTTGCCCTAACGTTTGCATTAGGTATTAAAATCAGAAAAAATGTTTTTTTGGAAGTTCCAGTAACTGTCAAAACATCCATTTTTTAACGTTATTCTTATAAGGATTTTTTATTCAAAATTCTGTTATGTTTAAAACATTAATCTAACATCTTAAGATGGTTTTCTTAATATATATTAATAATATATATGCATATGAATATACAATATACATACATATATATATATATATATATAAACACACATATATTATTATAAAAATTATAAACCATTAAATTATAATTAATTTTATAAATCATTATATTAAAATTATAAATCATTATTACAAATGAACTGTTAAATATCATATAAATATGTTCAGCAGTTCATTTATAATTATGATTTATAATTTGAGCTCTTAGGTCTGATTTAACAGGAAATGCGTCTGTATAAAAGTTATAAAACTTCTATTTTCTCCTCTGCAGAATCTTCAGCTCAGAGTTCCTGCAGGTTCCTGATGAAACTAAAGCTCTTCATCGCTGGAGAGACAAATAAACACCGACATGAGACCACAATGCCCTCCTTCATCAGTGTCCTGTTTATAATCGCAACCATTTCTTTCTAACAATTGGCTCAGTGCAGCAAAAGTCTGGAATCACATTCTGCAGGTCAGAAAGTCGAAGATTAACATTTGTCAGACAAATAAAACAAACTACGGCCCGTCGACACCCCGCAGTCCACAAACAGACGTGAGAGTGTCAGATGGCGTTCAAACGCAAACCAGAAGACCTCGATATTTCTCTATCTAGTCCCCTGAGGCCCGTTCTGGTGCCTCCATAAATACACACAGGATGTGATATCTCTCAGCGCTCCAGACTCGCTGCTGGTGACCTCTTTACATGGTCTGTGGTAGGTGAGGCTTAACGCTGTAGAAACAAGCCCAGCTCTGTGTCTGATAGGAGGAGGCTGCTCTTGTTTTTTAATGAAGGAATAATGGATGGAGTGAGATGGCCTGCTGAGATATCACAGATGAGAAGCACTCTAACAACAAGAACCAGGTTACGACACGAACACTGGACCAATCAGATCAGAACACGAGATGCTGTTGTTTTTACCTGCATTCATTCTGTGCCCCACAGCAAAAGCAGGAATCCCTGAAGAAAGATTGTTGCTAACGCTAGATGCTACGTTCTACCACATCTCATTTGATATCACACGAAAGGACCTTATTCCTATATAGCTTAAATTCTGTAAACACTTAATCACTTGTTAGCTTAAACAAGTGTGCATTCAACACAAGATTTATCATGAATTTAGTTCACCTGCACCGCTTAAATAGATCTGAGAATATCAGACGAGAATCTGAGAATAACGTCTGTCGGTCACTTTCCAGGAACTCATTACACCAGGAACTAAAACAGATGAAAGAAAATGTTGTTAGCGTAAGTAAATGGCAACAGAAATGACATTTTGGGTGAACTAACCGTCTAAATGGAGTGTCCTCCTGTCGTACCCGCTGATTCGCTTTGGGTGTTAAGAATCAGATTTATTCATTATTACATTTTCCGTTATGAATCATCAGTGATCAGAATTTGAGACGTGGTTGTGAGCGTCTGGCGGTGATGAGCTCATTAAAATTCATTCTCACACACAGGTCTCTCACCTCCACAACTCACAGAAATAACAGCCGAATTCAGTCAGTCATACCAAATGATACATCAATAAGCAGAGATGGAGAGATAGATGCGGTTTGATAGGAGGAGTGAAGCGTGTGAGGAAAGAAGGAGAGAAGATCAGCAGAAAAACTAAAAATGCTAAAAATTATCAGTGCCAACATTACAAACACTTTTAGGTTGTAGAAATGTTTCCTTAAAGTTTTTTGTTAACAGGAATGTTACTTTTAACTTTTCTCTAATGCTTTTAAAACATTATGCTAGCAACTTTAAAAAATTCTGCTGGCATTAATGTAAGAATGTTTCTTGAAAACGCTTAGAGAACATTACGCCGTCCTCAGAACGTTCCCTGTGAGCTGGGCATTCAGTACCATGGTACACATGAACATACTGTGGGGTATAATTTTCTGAGGGTGTACCGTAACAGCGGAAAATACACGCGTGAGCATCATTGCTCATGTTTTGATAGAGAAAGACACTAATGAGAAACACCGCCAAAGACAACCTGCATACAAAACAAAATATTCAACATGTGGAGTGAAAACAACCAAAAAATGAAGAACGAATGCAGAGAGAATCTCATCAGTTTTCCTGTCAGACACTCACAAACACACACATGCAAATACAGTCACCTCAGTGCACTGCAGACGTACACAACACACACACACACACACTTCTCATCAGT
>JBAJNP010003222.1:0-41173 GCA_036877545.1 Yasuhikotakia modesta | reverse complement strand
GTGTGTGTGTGTGTGTATCGTTTATACATATATTTACATGTGCATGTGCTTACATACCCTGCTCACATTTTTCCTGGATTGTTTCTGTAACGTTTCCTTTAAGTAACAATACGGTAAAAATGTTTGAAAATGTTAAAAAAAATTTGAGGACCAGATTTTGAAGACATTGCTTTAAAGTTATTGTGTTTTTCACACAAGATCATTTTTTGATAAATTGAGTGAACTTAGAGAACATTAGCTAAACCCTGTTAGCTGGGTGTATGAGTAACTCTGAGGGAGTTAGCATGTGTGTACGTCTGCGTGCCGCTGTAGGATGCGGAGCTGATCTGAGCTTTAGCGCTCTTATCACTCATCAAGAGATCCACTTTAACTCTCTCTGTTATTAATGGCCACCCAACACCAGCTGCAATAAGCGCATGAGAAATGGCAGAGAGGGGTAATTTGTTGAGAACAAGGCCAAAGGTTGAGAAGTTCAGACGGGAGAATCTTCTGGGCGCTCTGACGAGAGATGGTGGACAAGGGGAGGACAGGAGGCCAAACCAAACATACTCTCTCTCTCTCTCTCCTGCTCCTGGTGGATCTGGCATATGGCCAATTCACATTAAGTGAGATGATGACAGACAGAGATAAATAACCACCACATTAATCATAGAGAGAGAGAGAGAGAGAGAGAGAGACAAAGTAAGAAGTAAGAAAAGGTGTAAATGAGAGAGATGGAAGAGATTTCTCCTGAATAACATAGATCTGGTTCATCTAAACCAACAGAAGCTGTAACACTAACAACAAATGACCCTTGTTTACAAAATACCCGACAGTTTCCCTGAAAGTTTGCAGGGCAACGCAGGGAATTTAAGGTAGCGCAGCGCAGCTCAACAGAGAGGCACAGGACCACCCACAGTCGGACAATTGCTGGTATTTGGGAGCAGTTCCTTAAACCTGCTACCAATTTTGCTCCTAATCTGCGGTTCCGACCACCTCTGGCTTTGTGATGGAGTAATTCATGGTTCCAGTGGAACGTGGGTTCTGTCTGGCAGTGCGCAGTGGCTCTCAGTGTGATAAGCCGCACACATCGCGCTCCTCTTAGATATTGTTCCCTTTCAGAGATTTTGCGGTTTTCAGAGGAGACTGTTGGTCTATGACTCTATTATTGAGCAGTTATTTTGAGATACTGAAATGCAATATTGTTACAATTCTGGCTCCAAACTGTTTTTTTCTTAAACAAATGGGGGAATCCTGGCCACATCGATAGCTATGAATCTGAAAATCCCCAAACCTACCTGGCTAAAAAATAAATTACCTCATAATTCATTCACATATCTAGCCTGGCTGCACGTTTAACACTATTTTGATGCAGTTTAGAAGAAAAAATGAAATTTACGAAGTATACACTAGGGGTGTCTCCATTTGTGACAAAAATTGTGATAATAATATGACTATGATTATTGATACCATGTTCATACTAAACGCAAGGTATTTTAAATGTTAAATAATAACAGAATAATTTGGCAGCAATTCAGCATCTGATTGACAATTTAAAGAGTTGATCACACTATTGTTGTTTGCCATGACTTCTTTTACCATGATAACCATGTAGTAAAATCTGATACCCTAACAGCTATAGCAGATATAAAACTCTAGCAAATGTTCTCCACCAGTAATTGCAGTACGGTATGTTCCAGAATCTCCATATTGCTGTGAAGAACATTGTGTAGGACACCTTACAGGCTTGTTTTCATAAGTTGTTCTTTAAATCTTCGCTATAATCAGAATTTTATTAGGTTTTTCATCACTGTCTGTAATTGTTCCCCGTCAAGCCTCGTTCTCACAGCAGCTGCACCCATGACAGGGAAGTGGCCGTGTTTTGTTACAACACTCCTAAGGGATGATGAGAGCAGATTGTCAAGTGTCAGAATGAGAAGAACCGCAGGCCACTCATTTTATAGAAAAATGGGTTCTAATATGGTTCAGAGGTTTATAGCTGTCCAATTCATTTATCTCTCAAAGTAATCCACATATTGAGGAAAATGTATTTAGCCTTGGATTAGACTTTGAGGTATTTATTTGAAGTAAAGATTCACATTGTACATATTATAAAGGGTTGACAGTTTTTAATGTTTTTAATGCTCGTAATAATAAAATAACCCTCTTAATAAATATAGCTGCCATAGAGCTAAATGAGAGGTGATCATATTTAAACTGTATATACAGTCTGAACTATTAAAGAGGAACTTTTTTGTTTTGCAGAACACAGAAAGAATCCACTCGGTTGAATTCAATATAGCGGCCCACAAGTTGACCGGGCCACAGGAAAAAGTGTTGGTGTTCTCCACGGCCGGTCCATCTCATCCGTTATCTGCACTGTAATCTTGGTCTTACACTCGACCAAAACCACACGCAGAAGCCCAAACTCGTTCTCTCATTCTCTCATTCTCAGGGTCTGCCTAAGCACTTCTCAGACTGAGATTTAAAACTGCCCTTGTGCTTGTGTTGGAGGCCTTGTATGTTTTTACTCTAAAATGAGCATTTGGACAAGAACCGCTCCTCCGTTTCTGTCTGCAGAACAGTTGAGGATTTGTAAATCATGACAAAATGGTGCCCCAGAGTTCATATTAATGACTCGCATCTCACTTAAGAGCTCTTATACATCGATATGAAGGATTCCTGTAAAATGATGTTTTGGTCTTTGACCCTTTTGTCCTCACACACACTGCAGTCTATCTTTCATATTTACACCATAATGGCTTCTAAGCATCTCCAAGCTGTGCTGAGATGGAGTTTGGATGCAGATAAGCATTCATTCAGAACAGTGGAAGGGTGACGGGTCTTTGTTGCCTTAGTTGTGTTTTATTGTAGTCTATTATTCATGTTTTGCTAGACTTCTTTATTAGGTAGTTTCTGCTCCGTTTTGAACTCTGTTTTTCTCTGTCAGGGGTGACTTGTATTTAAGGCTTTGTTGCTTAAAGAGATATTTCACGTCTCCTGAGGGACAGAAGAAGGTTTAGAAGGACAAAACAGTGAGGAAATTATGAAAGTTCAGTCACACAAACGTGAACGTTCTAAGCTAAAATCAGAACTATAATGTCATGAACTCCGATATGATTAAGTTAATGACAAAAAATGTCAATGTGACCTGTTAGAAAAACAGACGTACATCTGGTGTGATGCGTGACATTGCAATATTTCAGTAAACCGAAGCCAAACAGATCAACGTATTCAGGAGCTGCGTTTAAAATAATGTTGTCGAATTTCAGCTGCCTCCCCACGGGAGCATTTGAACCCACATTGTTCCTGTGTCAAGAAACTCTTAGATTTACCAGTCTGGTCAGCTTGTAGATAAATACACACTCAGGTCCCAGGAAACGGTCCAACTACAGTGCAATCTGTGATTTGTCTCTGAAACTCTTGAGTTATCAGCCTAAATTTGGCAACGTTTAATTTTCATACTTCAGGAAATCTACACATTTCCCATGAAAAGATTTACACCTCAGGAATCATTTCCATGTGTGAATCTGACGGAATATTGCTGACAAATGCTGAAATGTTTTCCTTATCCCGATACAAACCAAAATATTTTTCCAAACCCAGAGAAAAACTCTTTTTGTTTTGAAGAGTGTGTCAAAACACAGAGCTCCACCTCGGGGGAAAGAATTTACCATACCTCTGCACACACAGAACCCACGGCCAGGTCACTTCTCCAGAAGACCAAGCAATCAATCAACCTACCTGCTAAAATAAAGAATAATAAATAAATTGAAAAGATGTTTTCGTTCATTGCTCACTCAGCTTCTGTGCCAGGAGATCTGTATTTGTCCTCCAGAAGTGTTTTCTATCAAGCGATGAAAGTTTTGTAAGTTAAGTTACTCTGAGGGACGTTTCATGCTGGGCTAAAAACACAAAGGTTGCAGGTTTGGTGTGAGGCTGGGGTGACCTGACAGTGGGGATTAACAAAATCACAAGCCTGTTTATCATTGTGCTCCTGAACAACGTCTCAATCCTAGTTGCTAAACAACTCAGGATTCCCATTTTCTTTGATTACATCATTGCTTTAAAATGGTCACTAATATAACGTCTTACAACTGTACCTCCTCTTATAAAGTACTGTCCTGGTTTTGTTTGGCAACATATGCATTGAAAAGTATATTGTTATACAAATAAATGAGAATTGAACTGTAGTTTTGATCCTTCTGAGGAGAATCTTTCTTATAATGTATGTATTTATCCATGTTTGTACAGTATGTCTCACCATTACAATGAGTCATTATATTTGAATGTATTGATTATATCAGAGAACCATTTTTAATGACAACAGGACAAAGGTTTTAAATGATGCTTTAATCATGCTGAGAATCAGTCATGCACTCAAGACTGGAATCTCTCTTCACTATGAAAAATAACCTGTTCATATCTCCCTTCTATTCCCCATCTCAGAAAACAAACTCGCAGGATAATAAACGAAAGGGGAGTTCTGTGTTTGAGTTGGACGAGACGTCTAACAAAAATGGTGGGAAAGGATGCCGGTTGTAGGTTTGCACTGGGAGCACAGCTGAGGTGAGTAAAACTACGCAAGATAACTGCCAAACCACGAGATAAAATACAATGGCTTTACCCTGAATACCAAAAATGTATACACCTTGTTTCCCGTGAGGCAGACAAACATGACTGTTATCCAAACATCACTCTGTTTGGCAGCTTGGCATTCTGTCGCTGATGTGGCACCGTGTCTAAACGTGTCATTAAAGCCATTAACTTTGGTAATTTCCCCAATTTTCTTTATTTCAAAAACAAACAGTCTCCAGCTTCCACGGCCTGCTGAGACCTCCCGTTTCACGGGGAGCTATCAGATTGAATGCTGGGATATCTTAGGGGCCTTTTGGCCGGTTGGAACATTCCCTAAATGATCCTGAAAAACGCTAATGGCAAACACAGGTGGGAAAAACATTAGGAGCCCATCAAGACTGCTACCATTCTCAGAGAGACAGCGAACGCTAAAACATTCAAGGCCATGTTTACGAAGAGAGACAGAGGTGAGTGTGTACTTTCTTTGTATGCTAGTCTGTGCGAACGCAAGCAGTTGAATTGTACTGTAACAACTCCTAGAACGGTTAATTAGACAGTAAGTGAACTCTGAAAGCAGAGCCGGTTATTGCTCTAATTCCTAAATTGTTCTGCTAATGAGCCCCTCAGTAACAACCATCAGACTATTTTTCAATTATATAAAACCGACTGAGCTGTAGTTAAAATCTGAACTATGTATTTATGAGGCCAAAAAGCCTCCCAAAAGCATTTCCTCTTTCAAAGAAAAACAAACAGAACAATAAATTACAATGAATTAAAGTTTAACAGGGAAACAAATACAGTTTAAAAATACACTCAGACAAACATTTCAGTACTTAATTTATTTTTATGGGTATGAATTAAACACATTAGCAGCAAACTGGGCCTTGAGATATATGATTGTTGTTTGTACATAAACCAAGTTTAAAAAAAGCAAAACAAGGCATTTTAATACTGTCAGTCTGAACGTATAGTTCACATAACATAATGTTTTTTTAGTGCAACATATCTTTAAGGCATTTTAAGTAACTCCTAAGTAAATCTTAAGTGTCACCCTGATATTTTAAAAGACATTTCATATAAACTATTTGTATATTTTATAAAGTATAAATAATTGGCAAAAACAGCTCCCTCTTGTGGTTGTTAAGATGAGTACATTTTGCTTTGAGTGTAATGGCATAGATGCCTCAAAATGCATGGTAAATATAATGTGTTTTATCTTCTGTTCAGGAGTTTTTGGAAAACTACCAACTTTGTGAGTATTATGCGTGTTTATACGTGAAGCAGAAGTATCATAAATGAACGTTGGTTAATACTCAAATTCTCTCTGTTAGGTTGTGAGGCCCACCATCACTTCACTAATGTCCCACAGTTTCTTGGCCACCTCCTCATCTGTGGCCTTAGCCAGCAGCTGCTCCTCCTGGCAGTTAGCAAAGCATTTTCCCTGAACGCCCTCCACATCTGGTGAGCAGGCCAGATAGACAGAAGTTTGCGCTCCCTCCTCAGGGGACTTGAAGAAAGCCCAGGAAGCCAGATCAAACAGAGGCTTCACCAGCAGAGGGATGTACACATGCCTGCCCAGGTTAGTCCTCACAATCCCGGGTGTGAGAGCATTTACAGTCACTCCTGTTTCCTCCAGTTTTTGGGAGAGCTCCAGCGTGAAGAGAAGATTAGCTAGCTTACTCCGTGCATACGCGAAGGCTTTATCGTAGCTCTTCTCGCTGTTTAGGTCATCAAAGTTAATTTCCCCGTACTTGTAGAGTTTGGAGGACACCGTTATGATGCGACTTGGGGCGGAGCGTTTGAGGCGGTCCAATAGGAGGTTAGTTAGCAGGAAGTGGCCCAGATGATTGACAGCAAACTGCATCTCATATCCATCTACTGTTTTGGTGTAGGGACACTGGTAGACTCCAGCATTGTTGATCAGGATGTCTATCCGGGGCTCTTCCTGTTTGATAAACAGCAAAATTGGGAATTTGTCAAAACATTTTTTTCTATAATTGGTGCAATGAAGAGATAAAACAGCATTTGATCTACGAAACTATCATTGGGTTAATTTAAAAAGTAACATAATGCAATTTTGGGGTTGCTTAATTTAACATGGGTTAGAAAATTACAGGAAGAACAATAGACCACAATGCATCCAAATAAGTTACAACTATATATTATGTTATGTAGAACTATATATAACCATACAGACGTTTGGGTATTTGGTGTCCTTATGTTTTTAACATTAATGTTTCAAACACATTAGTTTTTCTATGTATTGCATTCGTACCCCTGCCGTTCTGCACCTGTCACGTGCATTAAACTAATAAACCCAGTCGGGGTTTGTATTCATATGAGAGACAGCGGCCGTTCATCGTTCACTACACGTAAACATCTCACAGAACGCTATGCACGGCCTATATTTACACAAACACAATAAAATACCTCGAGTATCTCATCGCAAAAGCTACGGACGGACTTAAGCGATGCCAGGTCCAAGTGTTTAATCACTAGCTCTCCTTGGTCCGGTCCGGCCTCTTGCTGGATCTCTTGGACCGCTTTCTCCGCCCGCTCTCGGTCTCTACATGCCATGATCACCCGGCCCTGACGCCGCACCAGCTCCGCGGCCGTGGCTTTTCCAATGCCGCTGTTTGCCCCCGTCACGATAATAGTTTTGCCCCGTAACATGTCGACACGTTCTTCAAACTGTTTACAACCGGAAGCTTCACGAACGGATTTGTAGTTGTAAACATTCGTCCGCGTAGGAAGCGACCGGAGTGTTATTAAACTACAAAACCCATAAGCGCATCACGGCGAGTTAAACGCATGCGCAGTGCGCATTTTTTGTGGGAACGCTCGACATAATAATCGTACAAAATAATTTTAAAAATACAAATATTCAGTCTCTATAGCAACACATTTGAAAGTTATGTGGAAACAACAAAATTGATGGCTATGGTCATATTTAGATGTAGATATATATAAATATACAGAAAAAGTTTTACACTATAAATTTAATATTTACACCAACAATGTATTTTATATTCCTTGAGTTAGAAATATGTAAAAAATAAGATTTACAATACTGCTAAAAGGGGCACAGAGTTAGCATTTGCATTTGCTAGTCATCAAATCAGATCCCTTATGGTGCTTTTTTGCAATCCCATAAGGCACTTGGGTGGCGATGGACCCCAGCGTCTGTGCTCCTTTAATATGAAACATCTGATCATCGAAGAAGATGGAGGTCTGATCTTCTGTAGGAGAGACGTCTTAGGAGCCTGAGCCAGAACCAGAGTGTCATCTACCTCCAGACACCAGCTCAGCAGGGTCTTCAGAACACGGGCCCAAGCACTGGTAAGTGCAGATAGGGCAGTTAACATGCTGTTTTTTTGCAGAACTTGCACTCTTGCTTGTGCTTAAAAATGCTGTCTAATCTGTGTTTCTTCACAGTAATCTCTGTAGAAGACTACATGTAATTGTGTGTCTTGTCTTGTAATCTCTGCGTAAGTTTTCCTCATTGTCACAGGTGAACATCATGGCGACTGCTGTTTCTGTGGAAAGACCATTTAAAATGAGTTTAGTTATATTCTTTAACAGCTTAGATTTACTGTAGAAAAAGATTTCTTTTATGCTTTTTGTGAAACTGTGCTTTTTATTTCGTTTTAATTGTGCCTTCTTCCACAGCTTCTTGTACTTGCCCTGAATCTTTAGAAGGGTAGAGGTTGGACCTTTTAAAACATCACATAGACCTTTAGGCAACCAGTCGGGCTCTCTCCATCTGTCATGCAAAACCTCTCAATAGTTACATCTGTAGAGGGAATTTAAACCATTGTTTTATATAATATACAGGTATGCATTGATTTATGTACTTTTTTTAATTTGGTAATGATCCCAATCAGTGGCTACTGATGTAGTCAGTAGTGCATGATAAGCAAACCGCTCTAAGCTATTTACAGGTGGCGATGTGTGTTGCACATAAAGGTGGTTTATACCAGGAGAGGCTTCCTCATTGTTTTCGCATCTTCATATAGGGCTTTGACAGATGTTCAGTCATTTTTATCACTGCTGTTGGAGTTTGACTGCCCTCTGTTCTGTCTAGTTTTGACAAATCATTTGTTTAGAGGGTGTGTAACCAGCCTCTGGACAGGTGGGGTTGGCGAGGTGTTTCACTTATTTACAGAGAATAAGTTTGATTTAAAGAAGTGCAGAGAGGACACAGGACATTGGTTTTAATAGTGGTAAGATGTGGACAAACAGAAATTGAAACGCTTTCAGACATTTTGGAGATAATTTATTTATTAATTTCATGATTAAAATATTGGCATGCAGGCTCATCAATGCCTCAAAATCAATATTTCCTGAGACTTGATACCCTTTAACCCTTAAACATAACCCTCTGACATTAAAAATCGATAGTTGTAGTTATGGGCTTGAATCATTTGTAGAACAGACACTTATCGCCTCTGTTATAAATCAGATCAGGACATATTCTCATTCATTCCTTACCCCAAAAGGTACATTAGCACCAATAATACCATTTTCTGTTGCCCTATTAACATGGTTCATCTGGTCATCAAAGAAGATGTGCGGTTTGATAGCCGCCAATACAGGCCCTTTATTAGCACCACCGAGGAAGAACGCCTCATCCAGCTCCAGCCCATGCTCCTGCAGAGACCTAAGGGCTCTGATTCCAGGACTGGCTGGGCCGCGTGATGTTACCAGATAGGTACGGATTGGACAGTTGTCACCTAACATCTTTTTCAGGGTAACCAATGCTTTGGAAAACTCTTTGAGAGGACCCTGCAAAAAAATGACACGTTATTGGCATTTATACAGAATTACCTTGTAGGTTTACTAAGAAATATCCTGTCTTACCCCTGCCAGAGGTTGATCTACCAGGTCTTTCTCATTTTGTTCGAAAGCAGTTAGACCGTGTTTGAAGTACACTCTCTCTGATTCATCTGAAAACAGGACTGCATCGCCATCAAAGGCCACACGTAGCATGTCATTCTTGAGCTCAAGGTATTGATGCTCGAACATGGTGGCTGCTCCTATTCCTGAAAATCCATGCATAAAATTTGTTACTTTCTCTTCATTAGCTTGTTGCATTTAACAGCTTCTGTTAGAATGGGAAATGCAGAAAAACTATAGCTGGTGTAAAGCAGATGTTATAATTGTCTGGACTGATGTCGTGTGATTTTGAAATTGTATTTGACTGCGGACTTTGAATTACTCTTAATACAATTTGCCATAAACTTTGGTTGTTAGGACTGTGCAGTTGGCTTAATTTACAAAAATGTGCCATTGTTGAGGAGTTACCTTGGATAAATGTTGTGTCAGTAATTAATTATTAATGCCCTAATATGGCCAATATAATGCTGTCAATAAATGGTAACATCAACAGTCCTCTGTGCGTTTGGCTTAAGCTAACCTGGCTGAGCTGAAAATGCTCTGTGTCATTCTTAATGTGAACTTCAGTAAGTCTTATATCCTCACCTGCATTGATGGCATTTTTCACACTGTCTGCATCCGTGGACAGGTACAGAACAGGCTTGAGATCAATGACATGATCAAGAGCTGTTTTACAGGCAGTAGTCTCACAGATCTGGTCAATTTTCAGACCTAAACACACACCATCAAAACAATAACTTGTTTAGTTTAGTATTATTGGAGATTTGCCACCAGTTGTGTTGTTGCTGTTATTATATTAAAAAGGTTTCAGGGTCTGTACTGTCTCATAAAATTGGGGATTAACAGGTTAGTAGTTAGTTTAACTGGTAAGTAGTTGGCTAATTAGTGCAAAGTGAGTTGTTTACTTGTCCTATTACTTTAAGGAATAGTTTAACCATTCCTCAATCCTTACCCTTTTCTTCAATGATCTGGGAAATACTTTTCAGACTGTTCTTGGGAGTTATCAACACAATTTTAAACAGCTGTTTGTCTTTATCCAGCTGTTGATTCACCGTCTGAAGTGCCTAAGATTGCAGAGTGATCAAGAATATAGTTAATAGTAGAAGAATATAGTTAATAACCTAGACAGATTCTGTGATAATACATTTAGCAGGTAAACTAAGAATGAATGAATGAATAAATGAATAAATAAATAATATATGGTCTGATATTGTGCATATATAATATTAATGTACAGTAGGTTTATATATAGTTTACAAGTTTATATATATTTAAATTAAGTTGACAGTATATATATATTCAATTTAATTTTACATGCACACCATTTGTGCAGAAACAAAGGAAAACATAAAAAAAAATGCTGCTTAAATAAAGCCTTCCTGTTAGCTCAACTGGTAGAGCATTGTGTTAACACTGCAAGTCCTGATAAAAACGTGTACCTTGAGTTGCTTTGGATAAAAGCGGCTGCCAAATGAATAAATGTAAATTTTATTACCTTGACAAATGGAAAAGCAGGTCCTTTATGATCCTTCTGCAGTCTGAATAATGCGCATGAAGACACAGCTATGGTATATGATTCCATCTGAAAATTAAATGCAAAATGCTTAACAAGGGCGGTAACTATTTAGTAACCCTTTGGCTAGACTCTCACACCGGTGCTATTAGAAGGTTTAGTGCGTCGTGTATGTCTGCATGTGGAACAATTGTTTACATTTATTTGTATAGCAACGTTTATTTTACAGTGCATATCTTCTTTGTATATAGCCTATATAGTTTATATGTTTATTTCATATTTCTTACGTTTATTACATCACAGAAAATTAGGAAAACTACAACAGAACCAAGTGTTTAAGATTCCCAATTTTCAGGTTTCAGAGGGCGGTTCTGTTGTTCTTGTTATCAAAAAACACTGCATTTGAATTTAAAATGAAAAAAACTTACCTTTGTTGTGTTCATTCAACCAAAATCTGTGGGCCAAGATAACAGTAATATTTTAACATGGTTAGCTACAATACTTAAAAATTTGAGTGCCAGTAAAGTTTCACTGTTCTCACAGTAAAAAGAAATGACATGAGACGCTTACCTCAGATTAGATGTGCTCATTAAAGCATCAGTGTCTCTATTTATTGGCAGCAAAACGATGATTCAGAAATTCTAGGTTTGATTAAAACTTGTTTAACTGGATAATCACGCTTGTTTAACCAGAGTCACGCTGGATAATGGGCACGGAAGAAGCTATTTTAATCACGCCTTTGAAGGGAATTAGAGGAAAGAGAAAAAGCAGATTCATACTACATCTACACTTTTACGTATGGGTTATTATATATAGAAATGAATAATTAAGCTACTATGTTACAATACAAATGTGTTTACAAATATGTTCACTGCCGCAGGTTGTGAATGTGACTGTTCATATTAACCTACCTGATGCTGTGAAAATATAATTTATATGTCAAAGTTTGGAGTTTGTCATTTCAGCTATATACAAGTACGTAGTCAAGCGGAACAACGTTTCTCCAGGACCAAGGCGCTGCAGTAACTACACAGAACAAGATTGAATTTTACATCATTTATATTCATAAAGTATAAACAGACAGCACACAAGACAGTACAGTACAGTGACTACTGGGACAGACAATGGCAAACTGGGTCCCAGTGCAGGGCCGATTTATGAATGACAATAGTGCACATACCTTAATTAATAATGTAAATAGCAATTAGTGCAAATGGCAAATAGTTATTGATTGTTTAAGAGTCTGGTGGCATGGAGGAAGAAACTATTGCAAAGCCTGGTTGTTCGGTACGGTTTACCAGACAGCAGGGGGGTGAAAGGTGTGTGTGAGGGGTGCATGGGGTTATCAACAATGCTGATGGCTTTGCGGATGCAGCGTGAGACGTGGATGTCTGTGATGGAGGGAAAAGAGACCCCGATGATCTTCTCAGTTGTTCTCACTACCCGCTGTGGGGTCTTGCGGTCTGAGATACTGAAATTCCCAAACCAGGAAATTTTATTTTTAAGTTGTGTTCAGTTCAGTTTATGTGTTCAGTTTCATGTATCAATAAACAACCTTTTCTTTTACTTTCATTTCTGGTCCTGTTATCCGTTCAGTATTGGTATGAAATGATACAAACCCTTTTTTGTTGGAACAATGCAGAGCAGGCTTTTCAGAGACGCATAGCCAGCCACTGTTGTTTGTTTACCTTGTGACTAAGGTCAAAGAAATTAGCTTTTGTAGAAGATGTAGAGATGGAAGCGGTTTATCAGGCTGTTTTGATCCGATAATGAAGTTGCGAATGGTCTTTGTTTTGGTAGGGAGTGGACCTGATTGTATGGCAGACGGAGAGGGTGTTGTATTATTTTCTTAGAAGGATGACATGACACTCAAACTGGTTGTAAGAGCTGCTCAGAGTTCTGTGCCGCTGTTTAACTTTTCCGGGTGAGAAATGCAGGTCCAGTGTTACTCGGTTCATATCTGTCTGATTATGTGTGTCAGGACAACTGGGAGCTGAGTCCATATCCAGAGGCTGACAGATATAAGCTGCTGACCATCAACGTGACCCTGTTTGCTCTCTGTTAGACTGCAGGACTGCTGTTGAACAGTTTACAGAACCAGGATGTCTGTGTGAGCTGGTCTTTTAAAATCAGCCTCTATAAGGTCTGAGCTTTGCTGGCTAGTTTAGTTAGGAATGCATAGAATAACAACAAGAAATTTTTTTTTTATTGGTAGTACAAGATGTTGGACATTAGCGAAAGAAAATGAGTTGGCTAAAGCAAAACATTTGACTTTATTATTTAAATATGTTGTTGAAACGTTCAAAAACAATGTAGACTGCACTAAACAATAAACAATGTAGACTGCAGTAACTTTACTGCAGACTTGTTGTCCTAATAAAGGCTTGATGTCAATGGCAGCATCTTGGGCCGTAGGCTGGAAACATCAAGGACAGATTTTCAGTCAAAGATGATGTGGAAGAAATGTTCTACCTGGGTTTGTGTTTGAGAGATGAACCCATGCTGCCTAAAGACCAGAATAACTGGTTACCTGTTTTATAACCTGTGTTGTACAATGCTGATGTACTGGTTATCCCATGCAGCAACTATGCATGGGATGCATGCAACTATGGGCAACCAGTTTCACCAGCTAATCTAATAGCTTGGCTAACAATATTTAATAATAATTTCATATAAACCAGCGTAGAACAGAATGGAAATTTATCACATGGATCTTTTCTCTTTTTTTAATATTCATATCCTAAGTTGACTTGTATTTATCCTCTAACTTTGTTGGAAAACTGTTGTATTTTTACACTCACCCTGTTGTGTCACTCAATATCGTATTTGTGGACATGGCTCTCAAAATTGGCAGCGGTGAAAGGGTCACACGCTACAGTAAAAGTGATGGGATTCCGATAACTGGGAACGTCATGTGCGTTTAACTGGAAGACTGGAAAAAAGTGTGAATGAGTAATTTTGGGAAAAAAAATCTCAATCACACGTCTGCTTTCCTCATTTTTCTTTACTTCTGACATAATTCTACACCTGCACTCTCTCTCTCTCTCTCTCTCTCTCTCTTTCTATCCAACATCAACATCCCTCTATTTTTCCAGCTTTAGTGGGCTTGATAGATGATCCAAGCAGGGTTGCACTAAGGTATTTTATGCAGCACTGGATCTGACTCTTGCTCATCTTATTTCACTCCAAACTTTTCAGAATTCTTCTGTTTATTTCCACCCTGTTGCTGCAGGGCCTGAGGTAACAATCGTGTGTTTCACTCTGATTGTTTATGTGTGGAAGAACGATAGAGAGAGATTGATAGATCGAGAGAGAGTGAATTTTAGCAGGCAGAATGCGACCAACATTTCACCATCCCATAATAGTCCCCTGCTGTGCAAGCCACAGCCAAAACAGTGATGTAATTGATCTGAGTAGCTATTCAAGTTTGAGGGGAACCAGTCATGCCCCCTACGACCCCTTACTGGCAACTCAAGAATCCGTAACCAAACTTGACTTGTATTTATCCTCCAACTTTGCTGGAAAACCGTTGTATTTTTACACTCACTCTGTTGTGCCACTCAGTATCTGTTTAACTGGCAGGTCTCTCCTCATCAAACTCACCAAGAGAAGACATTGTCCATGTCAGCTGTGCATGAACTGTTGCCTTAGCGGCGATTCATATCTTTAACCACAGGGGGGCGACAAACTCTACATTTGCTTTAGTGAGCCCAAACACAATAACCTTGAGTTTTTGTGCTGGTCTAGGTGGAAAGCAGCAAAATCTAGTTTACAATTATAACATTGCATGAAATCTGTGCTGTGTTTTTTACTCTAAATGAACTCTTAATCCGGTTTCTACTAACACATCCTAAACATTTCCACAGTTTTTGGAACTAGAGGTTTAGATAAACCGTTTAAAGGTTTTAACACATGCTGAAAACCTGCATCTAAAACAGCTTATGTTGATTAGAACTGTATTGAGGTAAAAGTGTTTAATATAAACAGGTTTAATGGAAGTTTGAGATGTCTGGGTGATGTTAGAAGGCATATCAGCTGAAGAACATCATTTCCTCTCTACACACTTGCTTAAGGGCCTTTTAATGAAGATTAACCTGTACGTCACCACTTTGCTATTTGGTTATGGCGTGAGATGAATTATAGCTTTTATTATTGTGTGAGTGTGTGTAAAGATACATGTGTGTGTTGAGGGATCACAGATATGCCGAGGTCAGAGGCTCAATTGACTACAGGAGTGTTATAATAGAGATTTGCGTCGCTACGGTACGGCTGAGGCTTAGGGGTCAAAGGTCATACATAAGACATTGTTTTACACCAGCTGTCTCTCCACAGACTCTCTTCTCTTTTACATTTATTTTGTCTCTCTTGTCTAGATTGGTCCCCCACACGCACTGATGTCTTCTTTATCTTCATTAATTCTCTCCATTCTAATACAGCAAAGCGATCGTCTTCTCTCCTCCGTTGTCAGTCCTCACATCTTTTATCTTGCCCTCTCGTCTCTTCCCACTTTCCATCTCTCCTCTCATAATAAACACTAAATGTTTTATCTCAAAGCCCCCACCTGCCCATCTGCAGCTGTGAGTGTGTGTGTGTGTGTGTGTGTGTGTGTGTGTGTGTGTGAGTGAGAGAGAGAGAGAGAGAGAGAGAGAGAGAGAATGGGGGTGGTAATGATGGTGAAAGAGTGTGGGGTTGTTGCTCTGCCATGGCACCTGGCTTATATTTGAGACAGGAAACACTGAAGTAGATGTTTCGAGGATGTGTATGAACCAAACTAAACATTCGGTCGTACAGAAGACACGTGGAAACCTGTCAGCCAGTAAACCCAAAGCAACAGAAACGACATGCATGGCTCATGTTTAAAAACATGCTACTTTCGTCCTCCATAGGTTTAGGTGTGGGAGGGGTGAGGGGAATCGATAGTTCAAAGTATTGCTTTAATTTTACCTCATAATACTTACATTGTAAATTCATGACAGGATTTTTTTGCTAGATTTAGCTGAAGGTATGTTTTTTTTCGATTTTTCAGTTAGCATTAGGCCAAGGCAAAGCTCTCAGCTTTAGAAATGTTTTAATTATTTAACAACATTGAAATGTTATATTGAATAGTCTAAGACTAAACATCAATTTTTTTAGACACATTAACAGTATTAGTTATAATTTTTTATTCAAACTTATCGTTCTATTCTATAATGTTTCTAAACACTCCACTAACAATGTATGTTTTTGATATGTGATAAATACAGTTAAAAAAAACCCTGTAATAACATTACAGAAGGAAAGTTTTTGATAAATTGAGACCTTTCAGAAAACGTTAGTCAAAGTTCAGAACTAAAAATAACATTTTCTATATGCTTATCTTACAGTGACTTTCTGAAGTTTACTTGAGTGTACATGAAGTCAACTCGCATATACAAATATTATACTGGCAGAAAGATCTTTCATAACAAGGAGCAGAGTTGGACAAACAGAAATAACAGTCCTGTGATTCATCTGTGACAGGTACAGCCGCCCCGTGCTCACGCTTCCTGTTTGAGACTGACCTTTCCTTACAGAGCGCCTGTCCTGTCAGCTTCATAAAATTACAGCTGAATCATTACAAATACTCCAAAAACAGCGAAAACTCAGCTGTACATATTTACCCGTCCAGTACATACAGTACGCTCCGTTAGTACCTTCCGTAAAAGTCACCTAAGCATTACAGTAATTGAAAGTTTGGCATTACATCTGCGAGAGCTTCACTCCAAATGGGAGAGGGGGGGGCACACGAGGTGCAGGAATCTCTACTAATGTGTCAGATTAGCAAATGGAAATTCCAGTGGAAAGTGTGAGATGGTAAAAGAGAGAGAATTGACAAGCTGAGTTGATGAAATAGCAAGACGAGCCAAATGGTAACCAAACCTTCCATAATCCTGTCCTGGAGCTGTCAGGCTGTGAGACTTGGGGTTTTCCTGCATTTTGCTTCTCTTAACCTCACGGCCTTTGACAGGCCCCAAGCACCTTTCATTGCCTTTTATGAGTTCTAATTGATTAAACATAACCACTCCATTTATTTTTATGCCTGATGTTTGACCAACGCGTCGCCTTATAAAAGAAAACGGCGTTTGTTCAGGTTGCGGACGGAGCAAATGCGACGCTGGTGGTGGTTTCTGTGGTTGAATTATGTAACAGGCAGTATGATGTAGCGCAATACAGTTTACCTCAGAATTTCATTAAAGGATTTTCCTTTGGATGGACCAAATAAAATCCTTGCCACGGGCTTCCATTAGCTTATGTCATATTTGCACAGTTACAGTGTTTAGGAAAACCGTTTACATAAATAGATATTAGTCTATATATTTTATTTTTGGTCATGACGGACTACACTATAACTCACGTTTGGGTTATGTCAGAAGTAGCACATTTAAACCTGTGTGATGGGCAGACAGTAAACAGGAAATGTTTTTAGAACGTTTTCAGTTCTGAAAATGTTCTCTCAAAGTTATCTGAAAACATTTATGCAGTAATGTTTGGAGAATGTTTTTTAAGTGGGGCCTTTTTAAAAACATTACAGAATTAAACAAATGTTTGGATAGCATCTAAGAAACTGGAAGTTTTGAATGTTCTTTAAAAAATAACAAAAATAACATTTTTGAACTCTTTTGTAACTTAATGGAAATGTAAGGGTAACGTTGATGTAACCTAAAATTCTTAGCTGGGGATGGTCATTTTGGAGACCTGCATGCCCATCCTTAGCTCAGAGTTAGCTTGTGCCATGTGATACTTGGGTGGATGCCCAGGCTTAGCGGATTTGTGAGGTAAAATATGCAGACAGTTTTTTCCCTCTATAATGCTGTGAGTAGATTCACCTTGCTGTGCATTTGTTTAGCTTGGAGCTGAACCCGTTCATCTGACCCAGACAAATGCTCATTCACGTTCCATGTCATTCCTCTTGCCAGGTCCTCTGAGGAATAAGGTACATGATTTAAAGTCTAAAACAGGCAGATTTTGGGACCAGGTTTGTTCAGTTGTGTCGCTCAGGCTGTTGCTGTGGTGATGTATTGGTCAGCTGAAAATGTACAGAAAACACAGAGCTGCTTTAGCAGAGAGCGAAATGCTAATAAATTGATTTCGAAGTGACTTATTGAAAGCTACAGTTAGAAGAGCAGCAGAGGTTATGCTACAAATATTAGTAATCTGTCAGTCTGACAGAGATTTGTGTTGAGACATTTCTGCCTTGGTCTGTTTTTATCAACAATTTGTTTAAATTGTTCCACAATTGTTATATATATTATTTGTGAAGTAATGAGTTACTTAATTTAAATGTTTTTCTTTACTGTCATTTAGCTAGAGAGGCCTTAACTACTGTATGTACGGATAACTTAAATTCCACTTAAATTTCCACTTCTGTCAGAACTGGAAACAGTATCTGGAATGATGTGTCTTGGTTTACAGTTTATCAGCAGTCAAGATTACATCAGTGCAGTACGAGGTGAAGTCCGTTTGATGGAGTAATAGTTTCAGAATCCCCGATACCTCAGACTGTCTGTGTATTACAAGCCAGTCATTTATAATGGGGCAGTTTTGCAGTAAGAACCTTTGATTCACTAATGAAGTGATAAAAATGTCATCAGCCAAGAACCGGGTCTTATTTCTTTTCATGGTGATTATAAATCTCACGTCTGTCCACTGGCTAAACTACTGCATTGGAGAAATTTGCTCACCCTTCTGTTTTTGTTCCTTTTCCCCTCATCTGCAGGACAGAACCATGGGAGATGGGAGACTTGAGCTGGGGCATCCTGTTTGTGCTTGTCTGGTCTTTATTTAAAAGCTCTGTTATAGGTTTAATGGGGTAAGAACAGAAGGCAACCCTACAGCTACAAAACTACAATGAAACCTTGCAACGCTGCCCCCTGGAGGCAGACGTGTTAATGACACCGAATGAGCTATTGTGAGATGTGTGACTTCTGTGGGGTCTGCCTGTAGCCATCAAAACTCAAGACTCATGAATTTCACAATTATTCCTGCAGTGGGTGGTTGGTGAACCATAAGTTTAATCTAAACTGGATAAAAATGTACCATAACCGGCCTGGCGTCTGTCGTTTCCTCATAACCAGGTTTCACATTATTACTGCTGTAGTTTGGAGAAATTTTATGATTAGTCACGGTTTCGTGCTTGCTTGTTCCCAATGAAAGGAAATCCCACCCGGCAGTGTGTAAAATTCACCCAGAAAAGCCGTGGACAGATCTCTATCTGCACACAACTTGTTGTTACCACCCTGAAATTATCAGACCCCCATCTCAGTTTCCATAGTTTCTCTCGGCCATGTGTAATGGAAAGTTAATTAAAGCGAGAAACTTACTGTTGTGAGAAAAAAATGTGTTTACACGACCTTATTCAGTTACTTTTCTTATACAGCATTACCTGGAAACATATAGCAGTGTGTGTATATGTATGTGCGTGAGCGTGTATGTGTGTGTGTGTGTGTGGCAACATCACTTTAAACTCAAGCTGGTTAGCAAGTCCCGCAGAAACCAGTGAATATAGCCAAATACAGAATCCTGAGGAAGTGCGGTGTTGATAAAGCCGGACCTTACGTAGTGCCGTCCAGCAGAGCGTGAAACCCGTCTTAATCAAAGCCCGTCTCGCTCATGAAAGTGTGCAGTAAACGCTTCTAAACCAGACCATCCACCCACCGGTTTAAACACACACCTGTTTAGGCGAGTCTGTCTCCTAAACCTCAGACTGCAGGATTCGTTTACCATTCCGGTCCGTTTTTTTCCTGTGCCCATACAAACATTCACCTCTGTCATCCAATCTGCATCGCATGCATACAGCTAGGGTTTAAACGGCTGTGTGTCTGGTGGTGGGTGTGTGTGCCAGGTTTAGAGACGGAGCGGAGAAGAACACACAGGATCTGGCTTTGATCTGAGGCAGATGGTTCTGTTGGCCCACTGCGGAGGGGTTTTACTGCCCAGACATCTCGCACACATTCACTGTTTCCTTCCTGCATTTCCGGAGGTAATGCTTTTTTGTAAGTGATGAGCGAAGATGTGACACGGTATCACCATCGCCATGGCAACCGAGATGTCCACATGACAACCGGCTGAAAAATGGAAACGTTTAACACGATAAATCGCACTTGTTATAGCAACAACGGGATCAGTTTGGACCGCTCTCTTCTTTCTATGTGGGGGCCTGAGGTTCTGGAAAGTTCTTCTGAAGCAGTCAGATTTTCTGTGAACACTGCAGTACAGCTCAGCAAAATGGCATTTGGAGAAACCCGGCTAAAAGCATATAATGTATTTTTCTTTTTCCCACCTAAATAGCTTGAGAACCTGTAAAGATGTTTGTTCTGAAAACACAGAGGTGGAATTCACCGCTAAAACAACAGCGTTCACAAGCCACTGCGTCAGAATTCGTATTTGGTTTTCAGTGTAACATGACAGAGTGTTGTTATCGGGTCTTTAAAACCCTTTGAAATATGTTTGAGAGTCTCAGGTCCTGCAGGAGCACTAAACACCACACACACACACACACACACACTGACAGCGGGAGTCTATGCCAAATAAGCACTACTGCAACTTCTGTGCTGCTGAGCATGTTAATTTATGGGCCACTATTTTATAAACCAGACTGTTGATAAAAATGTGTTATTTACCCCATCAGTGGAGCTTAATGAAGAATCTTTGTGTAGGTTTTTTCAACAGTTCAGTTAAAGGCAAAGGATTGTTGTTCTCAGAAATGTTATTTTCATTTATTCATTTGGCCGATGCTTTTATCCAAAGCAACTTACAGTGAATTCAAGGTCTTTTTTTTATTAGCATTCCCTGGGATCAAACCCATAACAATGATTAAGTAAAGTGGTCTAAATATATTATGTGGAAAGCACAGGTCCACAAAATGTTTGTCCAGTCATTGAGTTGTGGTCTGAATATAGCATGTGTCATATGGACTTATGGTGGTGTGTTTACAGTGCTTTTAATGAGATTAACTTAAATGTACTGTAAGTTGCTTTGGATAAAAGTGACTGCCAAATGCATTAATGTAAAATGAGTTCTCTGTTCTAAAGAAGAAAGGAATTCACACAGGGTTGACGTACCATGGGGGGGAATAATGACAAACTTAAACTTTTTGGAGGTGAACTGTTACTGAGAGAGAGAGAGAGAGAGAGAGAGAGAAAGAGAGAGAGAGAGACATGCAGAGCAAAGCTGAGCTTGTTTCAAATGAAAATACACTGCACTGCATTCTTTAATAAGGCCATCGTTCTGTTTGAATGCTTTCACACAATTACAAACATATTACAGATATTTCAGAACAGAGAGTGCTGTAATGGTTTTGCCTATGATTGTGATTAAAGGTAAGGAGGCCAGGCAGAGGTCGGCCATTTTGAGACTGTAATGTGAAGTTGAAAGTCGACCTTTGACAGCGAGTTTATGTTTAGTTCAGTCGCTCTCTGATTGAGACCCAGTTCAGATACAGTGCACCAGTTTTTGTTGTCATAGCCTGTTTGAGGAACAATAACAAAGAGGAGAGAGAAGTTAATAATAAAAGTTAAAAGAGAAAGGATGAAAAGACAGACAGGGTGCGAAAATCTGTTTAATCACAAAGCATTTCTTGTTGTTATTCTCAATAGTGTGACATTGTTTCAAGAGTGAAGAATGGCTACATGATTCTGATTTCTGAGACTTGTTTGTCAGGCATACATCATTGTGTACCAGATTAAGGTATATAATGTACATACTGCAGTTCAAATATGTTACTAATCTGCAATTTAAGTTAGTGTTTCTATGGACCTGTGCATTTCAGAGTTTGTTGGTTGTTTATAGCATCTAAACCATTTGTTATTTGTTTAATAATCTTATATATTTTATCTACATTATTTGTCTTTATTTAGTTTCAGTTTAGTTTGAAGAAATGCAATGATGTTTTTAAGAAATTAAGCTGCGATGTTTGTCACACACACACACACACATTTGTATGGCTATCTTTGTGAGGACATTCATAGACACAATAGAATCTCTTACCCCTTACCCCAAACTTAGCCATCCCAACTAACTACCTAACTACTCTTACCATAAATGTAACCTTTAACTAATTCAACCAATCTCAACCCTCAAACAACCCTTTAAAAGGGTCCCAGAAAGTGGACTGGCCTTACTTCAGTGGTACAACTGGTCACACTGGTGCTCACAAAGATAGATGTACACACACACACACACACACACACACACACAGCTGTGTTGCGCCTGGATGCTGTGTTGTTTGATTCCTTCCGCCTCCCTGATGTGTAGACAGGGAGGTCACCAGCTGCAGACCACACTAAGGTGCCTTCACACTGACGCCATTGGCTTTGAGTTAGTGCCTCAAACAAGTGTCACTATAGCAAAAACTAAACAGTAAGAGAGATCCAAGCCTCCCAGGGTCAGAACTCTAATAAGAGACACTATTTCCTTCTATTAACACACAGACAAAAACGGGACCTAACAGATTTCATCTGTATCAAACACACATGGTCTCTTTTCCTCCATATTTGTTTCCGTCTTTTCTTCCTTTGCCAGTTGGACAAGTCTTGAGCGTAAAGAAAGCCTTCAGTTATTTGAGTCGAGCTTGTGAGGGGTTTCCAATTCCTCAAGCTGGAGCTCCAGCACATCTGGTGAGGGTGTCCTAAACTTCTACCCATCTGCCCCACCAGGGGCTGTTCAGCTGGGGTTCCTCACAGAAGATGTAACTGCGTTCTTGTCATTATTGATTAACGATCACTCCCATCAGATTAACTGATGGATTCTCCTCAGGAACTGGAGTTAAAGGGTTTGGTCATCTGATTTGTACCTGCCAACGAGGAGAGCTTCATATCAGACCTTATTCTCCCCTCAAATTTAATTGTAGGTCTTTTGTACTTAGATTTTGGCATCTGTGCTACAGCAGATGCCATTAAGCTTTTAAGGGTTCTAACCATAGAAGTCTTTCTAATAGCAAACATTTGTTAGTTTCTGAGCGTTTCGTTTCACCCAACCCTCCCCGAATTACTTTGGTCGTTGTGTTAAACTTAATACAGGCCGTGTAAATCAAACTAAATTATCAGCAAGGCATCGGAAGTCTTTCCGTTGAGCTAAGCGCTATAATCACAGGCTTTTCATGTAAGCATTCTTTACAGTCAATACAATAAATCATATGAACTTTTTATGCACTGGCCAGACTACAATTTTCAGCTCTAATGCAATTTTGAATCGCTGTATTATATATTTATCCTGTTGTATGTTAGCGTACAGTACATGTTCTGTGTTAGGGCTGGCAAACTACTTAACAAGTTTCATTGTTTGGCTGTGTTGACGCTGTGACTAGTTGTTGACTAGTTGTGGGACACCTGACTAAAATAGACTGTGTGTTTGTATGCAGATGTAACTGGAATGAAATTTAAAGTTGGAATGAGGTAAAAACGTAGCGTGTGTGGCCGGAGGCTAAGCAAAGCTGGTACATGACTGTTTTTGCACTGTTTGACAATGCAGGCCGCATGAATCTGTCAATGGAGTGTATGCTTTCAGTTCTCACCCACATCTTCACAGCTGTGTGGACATTTTTCTCCGTTCACACACTATCAGTCACAGACTGCAGATGCAGCTAAGCTCCATATGGTGAGTCATTTACATAAGGCCTTGTACATTGTTTTACCTGTTAGTGAACTACTTTTCTAGCCTATTTGATAACACAAATGAGAACTTGTGCAGGGCCAACTCTGTTATGCTTCTGTGTGAATGTATATGTAAAGTTACCCTGTTTACATCATTTAACTTTTTTTGTCCAGAGTAACTTGTTGAAATGAATATACAAACTTTATGAAGTCTGACACACTCTAGAAAACTTGGGATAAACTAACTAGTCTAGAAAATGGTGATAAACTAGTTAGTCTATTAAAAAGGGTAGTTTGCAAAAGTGTTTTATAGTGGACACTTTGTGGTCAACAGCTTTACTTGTGTTTACTTTTAGAACAAATTTCTTTTTTATTATTTAGTTTTACAGAAGTTAAATTCATCTGTTTAGAAGAAATGTGTCTTCATGTTAACTGTAAAACATCCCAGCAAGCAAAAACCAACATTTTATATGTCCCTTTTCAAGACATTAATTTTAAAAGAGCTTTAAATCAAGTTCCTTTGACAAATAGAGTCTGTGGCTGTGTTTTTGGAGACGTGTGGAATAAAAAGACATGGTACGTGCAGTGTGGCATCTGCCATTTTGTTTTCGGTTGGTTTTGGCCCGGTTGAGGAACAGTAAAGGGAAGCTGAGCAAACGAGCCTTCCATGGCACTCTGGGTGAACCCATCACAACGGTTTTTGAACGGGATCTGACAGGCCGTGGCTCAGCTCTCCGATTCTTCTTTTCCATCTTCCCATCACGACAGCCAAGCAGGGAGGCCCAGCGTTTGTCTCCCTCACACAGTGACTCATTCTAACCTTGATACTCTGGGCCAGTTCCTCACACTCTGGGCTTTCCCAGGATGGGACAAACCTGTGGTGTGATGTGTGCCAGAGGGCTGAAGATCCTTCTGGTTATGTAAAAGAATCTTGTAATTACTCAAAGTGCCCAAAACAAGTGAATCATCTCATCTTGAGTCTTTAAAGCTGCAGTCTGTAACTTTTGCCCCTCTGGTGCCATCTCTGTTTGAAACATAAAACTGCAGGTCACTTTAAGACCTTTATCATGCTTTTCATTATATATGTTGAGGTCAAATAAAGCCAAACTGATATTTTCTGGGTAAGTGCACCAAACAGCTCATTTTCTAAATGGTCATCAATGTGTTGTGGTAAAGAGATTATTTTAAACACATCTGTTTTGTCTTTGATCAATAACTGATTTTTGTTCAATTTTACCCCCCCTCAGAAGTTGCAGATTGTGGCTTTAAGACAACAGACCTCTACCCTAGCAAATCCATCATGTTACAACAAGAATCTCGTCTAAACATAAATAAAACGCTCTGACCCTGAACTCTGAACCGGCGAGCTGAAGGCAACTCCACTCTCTCCACTAAAATATACAGGCTTTTGAAGTGCCTGACAGGAAACTTGATAAGAGGTGGTGCGTGGGGGTGTGTGAAAGCACAGCCAGGCTAAATGCATCCACTTCAGACCAAACGACTACTACTAGCCATTAGCTTTGAGACGTCTGAGCTGTGAGGGAGAAGCTGGACTGCTGGTCATTTATCTGGAGGTGTGGGACAGACAGAGGCCATCTGGTTCATAACTGGAGCTACCCATCTCCATAATAATGTCCTGTGTGTTTAGATGAATAAACGTGAGCTGGAGTGTTTAGTATACATTAACCACTGACATGAACTATCTGTTCTCAGCAAATGTGAGCAGGGGGTTTGCATAAGCAAACGTTTTACAGCAGCCTGGCTAACGGGGAACGTTCTCAGGATGTTAGCTAATGTTTTCTGAAATTTAAACTTATAAGAAACGTAGCAAAAATGTTCTTGCAGTAACAGTAGTGTAACTTTATTTAATGTTATATATATAATAACATTATTTGTAAGTTCCACTAAGTTGTTAGTAGAACATTTTGAAATTGGTTCTTCTAACCATACAATAACGTCTAAAAAGAGATATTTTAAATGTCCCTACAGTTTTCAGGATAACATTGGTAATGTTTTTGTTACTTAATGGAAGCATTAGAAAAATTGTTAGCTGGGTGTGAGTTCTGACTATATTAATTTGGCCAAGCAGTAACTCAATGTGAAGAGGAATATCACAATTGTGATTATATCAGCACAGCTGTCATTGCCTATATAAAATCACAGCTTGCAAACTTTCAGTACAATAACATCAATTGTGAGTGTGGCTTGAAGTTAGCATGTTTACATGCTCAAAACTAAAGGTTTGAAAGTTGATACCATAGAGGAACCACTCAAAGGGCTTTAAAACAACTATTTCTTTCTTACCTTGTAATAGTCTAAGGAACCTTTTTCTACTACAAAGAACCTTTAGTGAAACTGCAGGGTTCTGCAAACATGGTTTTTCTGTGGCATTGTGAAGTAGTTGTTTTTGTGTGTACAAGTTTATGATACAGTATGGAACAAATGGATGGCATTAGTCTGTATACAGTGGCATGGTCCATTCATTCAGTTACAGCTTTGCAACAGTGGAACGAAATTTGGTTTAAATAAAAGAACTAATGTTCAAAAGATGACAAGATCTCGCACAGATGTGAGTGCACAGTTAGAAGACTGTAAATGCTTTAAATCATAGACTTAGTCACTCCGGGCCAAAAGAGACATAAATCATATGTTACACAAGGAGCAAGTTTAGCAAGCACACCAAAGACATGGTTTACCAAGCTCCGAGTGGAAAGAACATTAGAAAGACTGATGTTGTTTATGTACACTGCGAGCTGGTGTGTGTAAATGAATTGAGATTCTGTCGCCGCCGATTTTCTCATTTGACCAGAGGGTGATTGTTGCTGTTTTCATTTCCATAAAACACTGTGAGGGGGAGCGTATGCGTGTAGATGAATCTGTTAAGATGGATTTTCGGCTTGGCTTTACTGCTGGACTTCTTTAGCATTATGTTTCTGTCCTCCTCTAAGCACAAATGTTCCTCATTTTCTTGGCAGCAGGCGAGGAAACAATGTGCTTCACTGCTTTTGAGAGAAGGGGGGGAGAAAATACATAACTGTGCTGCGACCGGTGTGGTGTTGTTCTAGGTAATTGCAATTTCGCGGCTTTAGGAAAATACAATCACAGTAATTGCAAAATTAAAAAATAGCCATATTTTAATTGCTTGCAGGCCGGTTGGAGATGGAGTGATATTTCAGCTGCGTCTGTCTCGGCACACAGAACACCGTACTGTACGTACAGTGAGGTGTTGTAATCGTGTCACCTACACAGCTAACAGGGAATGTTCTTAAAACTTTGGCTAACGTTCTATTACAAACGTGTAAAAGTTATTACAAACGTTCTTGCAGTAACATTATAACTTTTAATTTACAAATTGTTTATCAAAAATGATATTCTTAGGAAGTGTGATGTTTAAAAAGCATTATCACATTCAAAAACATTGAAATAATGTTCTTTTTCCTTTTCTTTCCTTGCAAAGCATTATTGTCTACAACAACTGGACGTTTTGAACGTACCTAGGACTTTCAAAATAACATTTGTTTGTTAATGGAAGCATTAGGAAAACGTTCCTACGTGCTTAAATTGTTAGCTGGGTAGCTTGACTTCAATGGAACTCAGATTTAGCCGCCCCTCACAGGGTGTGTTCACGGAAAGCGCCACTTTGCATGGCTGATCGCACGTTTTACAGCGTTTTAATGTCTGAGGTAAATTTGCTGTTAACTCTTATCTGATTCTTAGATGGAGGCCTGGAAGTGTAGAAAAGCGTTTTTTAGATCGCATGAGCAACACATCGACGTGAGACAGTCAGTCTGGACATAAGAATGAAACTGAAAAAGCGTTGAGGTTTGATGTTTGCTTATGTTGTTGTTTGAGAACACTGATGTGTGAACTGATATGTGACAGAAAAAGACCAGGCCATACATCAACAACACGTTAAAGGAATAGTTCACCAAAAAAGGTATTTTTTGCTGACCCTCATGTTATTCACAAGCCCTGTGTTGTGGTGTAGTCAGTAGAACATAAAAGCAGATATTTTTGAAGAAGCTTTCGCCGTACAACAGCAGTGCACATCGTCCACATGTGTGCATTTCCAAAAAGAATGACAAAATTCTGTGAACGTATCATTTAAACATTTCATATGACATCTGCTGTGTTCCAAATCTTTTACAGTCACAGAAAAGTTCTGTGTGAAGAACGGCTCGAAATTTAAGTCCTCAGTCTCTGATTATCTTGACCTCAGCGCAACAGCATGCAGTTCTGGAACCACATGAGGGTGAGTAAATAATGACAAAACTGATTTTTTTTATAGACGGTTCCTTTAACTGATATTGAAAAATTCCAGCATCAAGATCAAGTATCTAATATATAACAAAAGTATCAGATGGAAGGAGGAAGAGGAAAACTATAGCGTTGCCTGGCTACTGTTCAGGAGAAGTCCAAGGCAACAGCTTGGACATGTAATAACATGCGTCACCGATATTAAAAACAACGTTGTGGCTACTGCTGCTGATGAGTTCTCTCATGCTTAGCGTGTTTACATCAGCCAGGCTGTTCCCGCTCATTTCGGCCTCACGATTCATGAGAGGAACCGCCTCATTTTTCACTGCGTCCCCGGAGTTCTTGTAAACGCTTCCCCAGATCCTTCAAATTTAGGGAATTAGGGATACTTGCAGCTGACACAGTGGAATGTTACACTTCATGTCTTCTACTTTGGCCTCTGAAAGCAGTTAGAAGTTCTGGTGTAATCCTTCTGTTTGTGTGAGGAGATGTGGACCAAACGTACTGTATCGCTGTCCAGTTCGGTTTCAGCTGTTGTTGAGGTCTGGTTTTAGCATTGATGCAACAGTAATTCAGAGGGTTTACCCAGCTAAAATGGACCATTTTCAGAATGTTGGCTAATGTTCTTTAAAAGTTCTCTCACAGTTATCAAGCAGTAATGTTATTCGATTGTTTCTTTATTTTTATTCTTATATACTATTTTTTATACTTCATATATATTATATTATTGTTATATATTATATATATTATTGTTTCATTATTTATATCACATAAATATAAAATGTTCTAAAAAATGTCAATAAAAAAATCAAATTATTAATAATTAAAACATGTTTAAATGATCTTTTTATAAGCGACATTATTAATACAATGTCTAAACAACTGGATTTGAAATGTTCCGAAAACTTTCAATAATAGTTTTTGCTTTTGTTAGACATTTTACAGAAACATTCTGAGAATGTTCCTGTTAGCTGGGTTATATTTCAGTCTATGTTCTCATTAAGTAATAGGTGGCACTGTTGTTCTATTATATACTAGTTTACAGAACAAAGAGAAAAAAGCACTTGACAAACTAATGCAAAAGTCTTTGTCTTTTGCTTGCAGGTCCTAAAGAGGATTTATATCTGCTAAACTGCAGACAGAAAGCACAGAGCCAAAACAGACTCAGTAATCTTAGGACCCAGCTGACATGCCCCATCAAAGTGTCTTCAAAACGTGAACATAATACCGGGGGCTAAGACTGTCAAACGCAAATCTGCCTTCCTCTGTAAACCAGAGAGACTGACACTGACTCCGATCGAGACCAGCTCACATCTGAAATGCATTTAGCACATCTGAGATGCTATAAAACTGTAGAAGTTCAGCTAGTAAGCTATCACTCCTTAACACGATGTTCAGCCGAACCGTATCTCCTACCGGCAAACCTGGGAGACAGAAGCCACGTCAGCCACAAATAACTTATCATTACGACTTCTGTTTAACTCCAGCTTTGTTAGCGCAATTTATTACTGTAAAAAAATGGCAAGTGGGAAATAAATGACCCATCCGCAAATAAAGAAAACGCATGGCTGGTTTAGTAAATTTGACCGTATTTATACTGTCATGGATTCAAGCTCATTAAAAACTCATTCAGGCTGTCATTGAAAAATGACTTCTGTTTAATTTGTGCTGTTTTCGGGGGTTTGATTGAAACAAAGCAATCATGCAATGAGTCTGCAGCGGTGTTTTAATTACATACCGTAGCTTTTTAAACTGGCGTACTGTATTTTCTCCAAAACGAGGCCAGTCGAATCGTGAAAGTAGAATTGATGTGACAGCGGAGTTTAGGGAAAACGATCCGTCTTTGGGTCATGCCAAGTTGCCCTGTGGTTTGGGAGGCCTGTATTAGCTTCTAATGCGCATGTTAGCATGTGATGAGCGTCTGTCTCACGGTTCAGTGACCATGTCAAACTCATTCTTCTGATCCAGGGTACATGTGCCTTGGCTGGTCTCCCCCAGATTCTGGTCTGTCCTTTTCACTTTCCGTGTGGGAACATGATCCTTAATTAGAAGCAGCAGGCGTTAAACTGATGCTCAGGCGCTAGCAAAAACATGGCTAATCTTAGATGGAACATTAGATGTTAAGTACTCAAGGCTTGGAACGCAGTGGCTGTTTTTATCTTTCATTGGTCACTCCTCACACATCATGTTGGTGTAAACTGTTCTCAAGAGTGAGGTAAATAATTCAGCCAAACACAGAGTCATACACATCCATCTGTTCAGGGTCGGAACGATTCTCTTCAAAGGAAAACCCAGAATAAATAAATGGCTCAAAGTAATGATCGCTTGCCTGGTGGAGACATTGCTTCAGTAAATACAAGAATCTTGGGAAAATCCCATTGCTCAGAGAGGTTGACAGCTTGCCACCATAAGTAACCCAGCTGACAGTTTTAGATTGTAAGAACGTTTCCATAACGTTCCCATTAAGTAACAGAAATGTTAAAAATGTTATTTTAAATGTTCTGGAAACAAAATGTTCAGTTCTTTTAGTCATTGTATTAACATTAGTGGTTGGTTGTTAGAACTACTTCAGAATAATGTTTTTGATAGACATATGACATTAAAAAAGTTACTGCAAGAGTGTTTTTAGAAAACACCAAGATAGCTTTCAGAGAACATTACCTGTTTCTGTTAGATTGTAATTTGAATGAATATTTTTGTGAGAATGGCCGGATGAACAGACAGACACACACACACAGACACACACACACACACAGATAGACACACACACACACACACACACACACAGATAGACACACACACACACAGACAGACACACACACAGATAGACAGACACACACAAAGAGACACACACACAGATAGGATAAAAGAAAGAAACTGATTGGAGGGAGAGAGTGTTTATGTAAGAGGGCATTTTGATATGTTTTGTTAAGGGCTCAGAAAGACCTTGACAGTCTCAAAGCATCTTTTCTGCCATAACTCAAGCTGAAGTGAACCACTGCTGGTGTTTATGCAAGACCTTTATTCCACCTGTTCACCATTTTACAACTGAGAACAATTAAAACTACAGAGAATACGAGCTCAGCGAACACATGCACACATCAGCAGCGGGCCACGACAACACCACCCCCAAAACAAAATCTCTTAAAAATTTACTCTGAAAACAAAAAAGCCAACAAATATTTTGGTGGAGGGTGAACGCAGGGCCCTGCTCAAAGCTCTGAACAAATAACAATCAACTGGAAACAGCTGGTTGCCACGACATCCACACAGAACCAGCCACATCCAGATATTTCTGTTCTTTTTTCCCCCTCACACAACACACTGCAGGCAATTAAAACGGCTGATCTGAGCGAGGAAAAATACGAATGCACTGCAAAAACAACACATCCATCATCTTTAATAGAGCTCATTACACGTCCAGACCACAACCTGCTTAAACGCAAGTGGACGTGTCATATATTTCACACTCATACAGGAAAATTATAACATGTATTCCCTTTGAAAAGACATCTCCAGGGAATCTCCGGTACATGTTATGGAAGCCACCAGCAGTAGCGGCCATTAAATAGAGTAATATGTGTTTGCTTTGAGATGGACGGACCCCAGCGTTTTTAATAATGGCTGTGATCTGTATGTGAGGTTGTAAAGGGAAAACAAAAATTCCTGCTGAGATTTTGACTCGAGTAGAGTTCTGACTTTGGTTAAGCTTTTACTCTGCATTTATCTGCTGTAAATGTGAACTGAATAGCATCCAGGTTTGGTCTGCCCAGTGTCTGCATGTAAAACGGCTCTGTTGTGAATTTTCTTAAATGTGATGACGGCTCCTGATTCAGTTTTGTTGATTAAAGCGAATAGTTCGTTTTTGACTCCGACTGCAGCCGTCTGGGGGCCACATGCCTGGAGCGTGTAACTTTTTTTGACTCATCACTGTCTTTTGTGTTTTTCCTCTGCGTTTCATGACGTTCTTCCTCTCTTTTCATACAGCTACCCGTCGGCGAGCTACTTCAAAGATCTTCTGTGTATGTTTTCTTAATCCTTGCTCTCCATGGAACCGTTGTTTTCTCTGCCGCTCCAGCCGGGCCGGGGGGGGGGCGTTCAGGGGGCTTGGTATGGGCTCTGGCAGCTGTGGGCCCCTTAGAGTACCACGCTGCCTCAGGCACCCTGTGGCCCTTTGCAATGGCAGCTTCACGTGGGCCCTCTCCATCGAAGGGAAGCTGAATAAACACAAACTCTGTGTTTTAAGAGACGGCTTTGCTGTTTCGGTTCAAAAATAGGCATCACAGAGCAGAAGCGGGAGCAGGTGAATAAATGAACTTGGACAAACTGACTTCCTGCTTCCAAAGAGAAGTGACATTAGAGCCCAGAGGTCACTAGTGTCAGCTCCGTGTTTGTAGATATTATCTGTTAGCAGAGCGAACATGTGTTGGTTTCTCGCAGCCGTTTGTGAGCGTGAACTTGAACTGAAATGTACCCAAACCAGAGCGTGCGTTTTCTTATGAAATCTCTGATTGATAGTCTAGATTTTACGCATGGTGTGAATGGCTAATAGCTTGACTTCAGCACTGAAGCTCTAGGGAGGCATTTTTCACCAGTGATGTTTGAGCCTGACAGCCAGTTAGCTAAGATCATCGAGTAGCGTGGATGGTAATTAATGAGTTAGCACAGGTGTGTTTTAACGGGTACTTTGCCATGTTCCCAGAACATCATGCTAGCTGAACCGTGCCCTGCTTATTCCAGCCCTTCATTTTTTAGGTATGTTGTTTCAGAGTTTTCTACAGGGTGTACAGCGTTAAAGGAGTACTTCACTCAGAATTCTGTCATCATTTACACCAGCTAACAGGTTAGCTAACATTCTCTAAATGTTCTTACAAGGTTCTCTTAATGTTATCAAAAACAGTAACTTTAGTAGAACTTTTTTAACATTATATATCAAGACATTATTCATCATAAGTAATTATAACTACATTAGGGAAACATTTTTACAACCGTAAAATTAAACAGTTGCGGTCAGTTTGTGTGGTATGACTGAGTTAACGCTGACTCACTGACCAATGGCATGATTTTTGGGTGGCGCTACCTGTTTCGCCCAAACAATGGACAGCACTGTTTAAAAACAATTGTTATTTTTGCAGTTCTGTGTGGAGAACGGCGCTAATGGTGCAGAAATACACAGTTTAACAAAAGTAAGGCCTCGTACCATCAACAATCCGGGGTCACATGATTCCAGTCATGTGACCACCACTTTAAGTCCCCCGCTATGCCATCCTTGAACGGATAAATGTAAGCAAAAACCTCTTCTTGCATCTGCTGGTCCGAGTCACCTGCATCCTCCGATGTCTCAGTAGGTGGAATCAGCAAGCTAATGGCACAAACAGTGCAGTGTGGCAGCTGAAATCTCTCTCCTGGGAACCCGTGGAAACACACACATACACGCGCCACATGTGTCTGTCCTCTTAAGCAGCTGTGTTTTCAGATGCTGTGGCCCCTGATGGGCATATGAAGTGTCCCCAGTTCAACAGGGGAGTTTCACACACTGTCCAGAAAGTGGAAGTTTAATCAGTGGAGTTTGCCATGACTCAGGTCAGAGGAAGGCTGTGATTGGCTGAGCATGTTCTACCCAACAGGAAATGTTCTAAAAATGGTGGTAAAAAACGTTCTCTAAATGTACTAGTAAAGTTAAAAAAAGGTTGTTTATGCAGTGAGGTTAGTAGATCTTTTTGTAATGTTATATATGTTGTTAGTGGAATATTTTTAAACATGTTAAAGAATTTTGAATAATGCTAATGAAACCATCTAAATAATTGGACGTTTTAAATGCTCCTAAAAAATTCTGAATATTATTTTTAACCTTTTTGTTTGGGAAATGTTTTTACAAGCTAAAATTGTTATCTGGGTACTGTGTTGGGTGAAATAGCTTTCATAACATGTGGACCCAAAAAATAACCTTGTTCCTCAATGTTTTCTTCAGTCACCTCAGATGCTTTGTACTGGAGATATGGAAATCAAGAAGGTTAACTGTTTACACCAAAGCATCTCATCTGAGGTCCAGATGCAAGGAGCCACCCTTTACCTAAACAATTACACCATCTTTAGAAATTTGCAGTCTGGCCTGATATCCAGCAATCAGAAGCATCCAGCCCAAACTATCTGAGGTGTTTGGTTCCCTCTTTCAATCTCACTCTTTCACTCCATTTCTCCTTTTTTAATTCTTCCCCTCTTTTCTGCCTCTCAATGGTATTTCAGGCTTCTGGTTGTGGGGTAATGCTTCTTTAATGAGTATCTCTTTTTAATGTATTCCCCTGCATCAGTGGCTCAGTGGAGGTTTGCGGCCGGACTCGTGTGAATGAGCATGTTAATGTAGCGTGTAATGTATCCCGAGAGAGCTTGGCATCAACCAGAGGAATGTTGGGATGGGAAGAGCTCCCGGCGTCGTGGACGCAAGCGAGGGGAGTGCCGGCTGCAGGTGGCACATGACCGATGGAGGTTGGCACAGATTGCCATGCTCCACACTCAACACACTCGCTCTGAACACACTGTGTTTCTTGGCACGGCAGGTTTGGTGTTCTCACTGGTTTAATATGTGAAGATCAAAGTTTCCACAGAAGTTCTTCTCATACGGGGCAGAGTGGGATTTCGACACACACTTCACCTTTACACCATCCCAACTGACAATTTTAGGTCGTAATAATGTTTTCCTAACGTTTTTATTAAGTAACAAAGACGTTCAAAATGTTATTTTGTTTGAAACGTCCAGTTGGTAGACGTTGCATTAACTTTAGTGCTTGGCGTTCTGTAACATTTTCAGAATGTTCCACTACAAACATTTTTGAGTGGTATATACCATTATAAAAATGTTTTACTAACGTTACCCCAACAATCATTTTAGATAACTTTGAGAATGTTAGTCAATGTTCTGAGAACGTTCCCTTTTAGCTTGGTTTGGAATTCCCAAATATCTATAGAGGAAATAGGGCTGCCAGCAGTTATTTATGCATAGAGAAAACTGGATAAGTTAAGTCCCCTGCACCCTGTTAGTCAAGCTCAGCTACGTAGTGGTGCATTTACAAAGCTATAGCATCTAACAGCACTATAAATCTACCGGCTGTCACTGGTGTCATTATCATCAGTCAAACGTCTGCACAAAATGTATATGCAAGCCATTCACCCCAGCCCTGCCTCTTTTTTGAGCTTTATAACGTAACTGATGTTGTTGTTGTAAGTGCGGTTTGGGCTGCAGGGCTTCAGGGAAAAGAACTTGTCCGTTCCAACCACCAGCTGAGGGCATCCTTTCCCACACTTACAGAAATGACCGGAAATAACTGGGAATGACTGCGAGCTCTGGGAATAATCTCATCTCACGGTGAGATTAATTCTGAGTATTAAACACTGAAACTAAACTTTGAATAAACAAACGCTTCGAAGGTTTATTGCTTTATTGTTTCTAGAAGAATTATGAGCACCAGAAGAGAGGAGGTGGTTTGTCAGATAAAACAATATAAACAGTTATTTTTAATAGTCTTGTAGCTCATTGTGTTAGCAGCACACAGGCTGTGGATTAGGTTCTTGTGAGTATATATATATATATAATATAATGTATAATATATATATATAATGTATAGCTTGAATGCGCTGTAGGTAACTTAGAATAAAAGCGTCTGCCCAATGCATAAATGTATGCATATAAATGTCACCCTCCCTCATATATATATTAATTTGAAATGGTTATAGTTTCTTTAAAAGCTATTATAAATAACAAAGATTAAATGCTATGGATGATAATTTATTTTTTAAGCTGTTAAGAGAAATATTTGTAAGCGAAGTGTTGACGCTTTTTCCCTGGCTGGCCTTGTGTTTGTGACCTTGATAGTTGACATCCAGGTTTAAACTTCCATCATTCATTGTTTTAACAGATCAGGGTGTTTGTGGTGAGTTGTGACGTGTCCTTATTTGTTACAAAGTGCACATCTGATCTGTGTATGCAGTGGTGGCACAGTCTGTCTCTCTCTGTGTCTGTCTCTGTGCCAAGACTGTGTTGCTTGTGTCTGTATATACTCAGGACTTTTTCAGTCAGTCATTGTGCTCAGATATTTGCCAGTTTATAGTCTTTGGAGATGAACAGGAGAGCACACGCTCTCTCTCTCTCTCTCTCTGTCTCTCTCCCTCTCCCTCCTTTTCCTCTCTCTCTCTCTCTCTCCCTCTCCCTCCTTCTTTTCCTCTCTCCCTCTCCTCCTCTCTCTCTCCCTCTCTCTCTCTGAAGACTGAGTCTCACTGTAAATCCTGGAGGTGTTGACAGGAAGTGTTAGATAATCACCCGGTTTGCTTGAGGCCTCCGGCTTGAATAAGAAAAGACTCGTACCATCTTCTCCTCCCCCGTCACTCTGTAGAGATGATCGGGGCAGCGTGCGATCGGTTTACCTGAGAGAGATGGATGAGGTGATGAGAGAGCGGAGGGAGACGGCAGAGAAAGAGGAGCAGAGACGACCTCCCAGGAGAGAGACGGACGGAGAGATTTGAACTGAAAGATGGTGCCGGAGAAGGGGGCGTCTTGCACCTCTTAAGTGCCGTGATTACGTTAAAACACGGTCGGCCTGTCTAAAGTTTCACATCAACAGTTTGACAAGATCAGAGAAATCTGAGTTGCGGCGTGTTCATCTGTCAGCGAACGAATGTTTACTGAGCCGCTCACTGCCGTTTACCACAAAGACGTACCTTTATTTTCAGCCATAAATGATGAATGAAGCGAATATTTCCTGTTAACTCGTGATTAAATGCCGCAGCACTAAGATCTCTCGTCATTTTCGCTTTTAACTTTCGTGATATTGTAGGCACAACTGATATGACTGCAGTCAGTCCTTCGTTTGTTTTCGCTGAGGATTTCTGAATTGTGCCATTATTTTTTTAGAATGTTTGTTTAGTCATTTATCTTAATTTATTCCTGTCAGTGAAGTGCCGTTACTCTTGCCTTCCAGCGAAGGTTTATAAAGCTCAGAAGCTCTCCGGACTCGTCTCTGCTCATCATCAACAGATGATCTGTTCATCATGAGTTTAGACTCGAGGAAGAACAAACTTTCTTTGTTCTTTTGGATTCACCATAATTTTAAAAAAGTCTCTCTTGAGATGGTTTGTCCAGATAGCTGCCAAATCCTTAAATTCCTTCTTTTTGTGTGTGTGTGTGTGTGTGTGTGCACGTGTGTGTGTGTAAAGCTATGCTGTACTACACAATTAGAAACATATATTTTGTGTTTTATTTTTAGTATTTAGAGAAACTTATTTGTTAGATAAACTTCTAAATATTTGATGGATAATTATATTTGTTAGATAACATCTAATAGTAAAAGTAAAAAATGCCTCTTATAATATAACAGGTCAGCTAATTTAAAAAGCGTCAAAAGCTTATAGCCCCAGTGTTAATTTTGACATCATAAATTTATATTTTGTTAAAACCCTTATGTGTCAGGATAGCATTTTTCGCATAATAGCTCTCCTGAGATATCAAACAAACGATCAACATTTTCCTGACCATCAATATTTTGTGAAGGATTTTCTCCAGCTTTTACTGCGTTTGTCTTCTGCTGTCTCAGGCCCTGTTTTGTATTCTCTTGATTAAAAGTGCCAAGAAATGACCCCCCCATTGTGAATTGTGAGAGCAGATTATGAGAACAGATATGGGGGGGATTACTTCTGTCAGTTTGTAATTTTGCTTTCTTGAAAGATTCTTCAGGTTTATAGCAGAAACGTAGCGACTTTGGCAGTTTCTTTGTTTTCATGTGTCTCTTGCAATTTTAATTGGTCTCATTTTGAAGTTCTGGTTTCCATGTTCTTGTTTTGTTTCTGTGCCTTGATCTTTCTGTTGATTGGGCCCGAGTGTTTCTTGTTTGTTAATTACGCCGTGTGTGTATGTATCGCTCTCTTGTGTGCGTTTCACTTGGTCAGGTCTCCTTCTACTGGCTGTAGTGTTGGGTGAGTCACTGTTATTGTTTCTCAAATGTAGTTTTTGTGTTTTTGTATCTTGCTTTTTAATGCATTTTAAAAGCTGCCTTTAAATCTTTAATCTTGCTCTTTCTAGTTCCAAGGTTACAGAGCACCACACCAAATATAAACTCACAGTGAAAAACACGGCCGTTAAATCCAGAGAGTAAAACATCCAGCTAGTGAATTGGTCATTTGGTTGGACAGGGGATGGACAGATGATCTCCAGGTTGGACAGCGATTCTCCCAAAACGATGGATTTTAACCTTGTTGACTTGTTTCCACAATAATATTTGAAGGTCCCACAGTGACTATTTCTATTCAGTAAAGGATAGAATGATGGAAGTATTTAGTAAAGAATTTTAGAGCTTGGCGTAAGATATTTGGTAAGAGAAAATCTTGACAACTTTAAGTTGTTTTAGCTTAATTACATTTTTAAAAAAAGGCCTCTTTTCAGCAAACATTCTCTCAATGTTATCAAAAGACAGTCCTGCCGTAATGTTAGTGAAACTTTTTTTAATTATATATCATATACATCAATATCTTTTTCTTAATTTTTAAGGAAAATGTTTTCACTTTCAAAATAACATTTTAATGTTTTGTTGCTTAATGGAAATGTTAGGGTAACGTTCTTACAACCTAAAATTGTGTAGCCTCCTGGTTGAGGAACACTAAAGTACACAGATAAGGCAGAGAATGTTTTCTGTAACAGACAGTTGTGGTCTGGGTACAAGAATATGGATAATCCACGCTTGCCATCAGCCTGGCTTTAATATCAGTTTTTAAACAAGACGTTTTTAGATCTTCTTAATCCAGCGTTACAGGAAAGTTCTGTCATTGTTACTATGGTTTATAGATTTTGTATTTGTTTATCAATGAAACAAACTTTTTGGCAGAACTGTTTTGTGGCTTCGCCTGCTGTGCATGTGTTGACGTTCTCCCCTGAGCTCTGGCCTGCGTGTTGATGGATGTTCTGAGCAGAACCGTTCCTGCGGGCCCACACAACAGAACCAATCACACTGGACTGTAAACACAGAACTTCATGCCAAGCAGCAGTGACCACTAACTCAACACTCGAGTCTTTCAGCAACATCTTATGCTGCAATAGCAAACATCTGTCCACCCCACTTAACCAAAAACAAATAAATCCTTGATATCACAACTAACTATTTTAAGTTGTAAGAACAATTCCATGGTGTTTCCATTAAGGAACAATGTTATTTTGAAAGTTCTGGGAATGCTTAAAATGTCCAGTGTTTTCTGTATTAACATTATTGCTTGGTTGTGGAATAAATTCTCCACAAAAGTAACTTTTTGATGTGATACAACGTTATTCTAATGTTAAGAACTGCAAGAACTTGTTTGATAACAGCCAAGAACTTGAGAGAACTTTTGAAGGACATTAGCCAATGTTCTGAGAACGTGTAGCCATGGCCTCTGGTTGAGCCTGGGTTAGTTTCAGGGTGGAAGACCTTGATCTGGAGGTTTGTAGCCATTGTCTGCCAGGAACCAGCAGAAGTGTTTGTATATTTATCTGAACACTGTTTAGTCTGATCGTCCTCCATTAGAGCTTTTTCGTTACTGTTAATGATGCTCTTGTTTACAGCTGATGGTCATTTGCTTTTTGGCAGGCGAAGGATTGGAATTAAAGACTACTGTACTAAAATCAGTTTTAGTGGGTGAGAGGAAAGCAGAGATGTTATGGAGCGACAGCAGATGGCTTCTGTAGATCAGCTGTTGCTAATAGCAAGAGAAAGGGAACATAACAACATTAACCCAGAAGTGTTTGAAATACAGTGGATGTAAGTATATGTATATATTTATATATAGGCCATCAACATCATATGGTGCATCTGGGACACTTTTTAAACAGTATTAATGGAATTCAGTAACGTTAATACAATGTATAAAAATGACATTTTAAAACTTTCTAGTTTCTAGAACTTTCAAAATAATTGTTTTTATTACATGAACGTAATGTTTTGTTAATAAAAACATGGGAATTTAGACAGTGAGACTTTAAAGATTTTATTTGCATACGTTGTTTAAATTTTCATTTTAGTGTCATTGTTTTATTCCATGTAGGTTTGTGTTGTTTTATAGATTTGGTGAAAGTAACAGAAAAGCGTAATGATAAAAAATGAATAGGTGTTATTTACATATTTGACATAGTGGTGAATATCAGGTTGTTATGGCAACCGGGTACATCGAAAACTGATTGTTAAAACCTGTTACACAGTTAAAGTACAGTAGTAGTTTATTGCCAAGCAGCAACAGAGAACAGCGTTTCCTTGTTTGCATTCGGCTTGGAGGAAATGAGAACATCGGTCCACAGATAAAAGTCCAAAGTGAATAAAGACCTTTCAGATCTCAGAGATGTTTTGAAATGTCCAACAAACTGTTTGGGAGCTGGTAAAAGCTGCCTCTCACCTGCTTTGACAACAAGCTGTCCTCCACAATTTGCAACGTTCCTCTGTGAAAACACACAGCAGAGAATGGAAAAGGAGGAAAGAGGATCTCTTAACAGAAACCAGAGCTAAATTCTCTTTGTTCTTTGCTATTTTTTTCGTTGGTGATGAGTGCGGGTGGGTTCTTGAGTGTTTACGAGTCTTTGTTGTCATGGGCGACGAGGCCAGTGGCCGACAGATTTTACTGACAGGAACCCAGGCAGAAATGCCAGCCATAAAGACTCCAAACATAACAAACCAAGCAGAAACAGCTGTACCGCTCTCTTCACTTCAGTCCAGAAACATCACCGATGTACTTCTGACCATTACAGTCTGCATAAACCAGCCACAGCCCGAGAACCCTCCTAATGAACTGTGTGAGCCAAACGCAGGAGAACCGACACGTTCTTTGAGCCCCTAGCCTTAAAAGATCATGTTATGCTGAGAACAGGGGATTCTAGGAAGTGTTTAGGTCCCAATTCAACAGTCACGGTGACTTGTGTTTCATTAGGCGTTCATTCGACATGACATTTGTTCCTCTTTGACCGGTTGCGAGTCATTTTGAAACCTTAGTGAGTGTAACGGTTGTTCATTTAACAGCAGGCATGCTGAATTAATCCAGTTACCCATCCATGGCCTATTTCATTTATCTTCTGTGCAACAGAGTCCATTAGGTGTTCCTAATGTGAAAAGTATCACAAGGCCAAATTTGTTTTCAGGCTCATAATTGCAGAATGACAGATGACAGATGAAGCAATGTTTGTTAGACAATCCAGTGAGCAAATTTAGGTTGCAAGAATGTTTCTTTAATGTTTTCTTTGGGTAACAACTGTTAAAAATGTTATTTTGGAAGTTCTTGGAATGTTTAAAACGCTCAGTTTTTAAACATTGCACTACACACTTAAAAATAACATTTTTGATAT